>CM072804.1:26765000-27072500 GCA_037013495.1 Hippophae tibetana
TTATTTATTTCTAAGCTTGATTGCTTATTGAATTGATAATTTCTTTTATTAATATTTTAAGATATTTTAAAGTTAATGTTTGAGTTAATTTGTATTTTATTGTTATTTTTATGCTTAATTGCTTATTGGATTAATAGTTGTTTTTATTAATATTTTTAAAGTTTTTTAAAATTAAAGTTCAATGTTTACATTTCAGACCTGTCTCAAGGCTTGAACGTCGTCTCACTTTAAAAAAACATCTTGATACTTAAAGTAGTCCGGATTGCAATTGATCAATGTCTGCTTTGGTATACTCTCCTCTGGCGCATCATATGAATTAATACTGTTAACTCTTGAATTGAGTGCGACTTGTGCTCGCAGAACTTTTGTTATATCAGTAGACGGTGATATGATGTACCGCTAGTTACTTGCTTTGGATATTAAATTTTAAAGGTGAGTCTTGGTAGTAATATATGTTTATTTATTATTTTTTTTTTTTTTGTAGGTCCATTAAAAGTGGTGAGGTGAAGGTTTTACTTCTTGGTCTGGTCCTCCTAAGTGCTGCGAATTGTTCTTTACCTTCCTAGTCTTTTGGGACTGACTGTGAATTGTGCCCTTGTATTCAGCGGTATTTGTTTATGTTACTAGAAAATGTTTTGATGTAGCACAAGAACTGTTATATGTTAGTAAACACCTGTCGATTACTTGCTTTACAAGCTATTGTTGCTAAAAGTGTCAATTGTGACTATATTTCTCTCTGATAGATTAATCTGAATTGAAGGGATTTTTATGCTTCTATGGCTATTATTTAACGATGGAGTTGAACCCATTTCACCACCTCTATTTATCATCATAGTAATGAAAACATAATAGGCCGAAGAGATGTTATATTCCTTTAGGTTAGATCATTTGGGTCATATAATTTGGTAGTTTAGAAATGATGTTTTTATTTTTTTATCTATTGCAAGTTGCTTTTATGTAAAGGTAGTAGAATAATAGAATTAATTTTTGAATTAAAATTTATTACATGTCTTTCATACTATTTCATTAAGAGGAGAATTGTTTTCATTTTAATTATTATTCATACCATTCAATAATAACTAATACTCGTCATTCTTTATTTGTTCTACTTATATTTTGGTTTTAATCTTGGTTTTATTTTCACTTAAATAATAATATTTTAATTATATTTATAAAATAAGAATATTTTATTTTAGATTTTATTAAAATTTGATTTTTGTCATTTTATGGCTACTTTTGTAATAACAATTGAAAAAAAAATTCGCTTTTCTATTATAAAGAACTATAGTCGGCTTGAAAATAATAAGATTTGTTTTGGATTTTGTAGATGTGCCAAAATTAATAAAATGATACGAACCAATATAACATTTGACTGAGTAGAATAGAAAGTACTGTATTTAGCTGGTTTCACACCGAACTATAAAGAAAGTGTGCTAAGTTAGTCACAAGAAAGTGTGCTAAGTTAGTCACAAGAAAATCTCCAAGTTCTTTCTAACTTCCAACTCTATAAACTTGGATGGTTTGCTTGCTTGTTTAGCTTTGTTCCTCTTTGAATATATATAGTTCGAGCAAGCGCAGGACCGGGACGATAGAAGTTCTACAAGAATATGAGCCGAGATATCAGCAAGTTTTTATTTTTTTATAAATAAATTATATCAGTATCGAAGCAATTCGAACTTGTGACTTGTAATTGACATGAAGAGTTTTATTTAACAGGGGCAGGTTTAAAATACAAAAATGATGCTGTTCTCTCCTTTACTAATGATATTTATAGGATGATACAAACACCGGATGCTAAAAAAATCTTGATCTGAAAAGAAAAAAATATTTATCTTCGTACGATTAAGTATTTTACGTTAATAAAATTTAAGATTAGTTTAATTTTTTTTTTTGTAAAAAAAAAAATATTTAAGATGAGATGAAAAGAAAAAAAATGATTAATTAATAGTATATTTCAGAGTAATAGATAATACTTTCTAAAGAAATCAATCAACTGTGTAGAGAGAGAGGACTTCAAATACAATTTTTTTTTATTTTCATAACAGTATAAATCACAAGTTATTGGACGAGGATAAATTAAAAGTCTTTGAAGTTAAAATTTCCAAATTATCTGTGTTGTACTGATAATAATAATAATAATATCCATGCTATAGTTTCAAGAAATCCATGCTATATAGTTTCAAGAAAAATCAATCATACATGTCTTTCTTCCCAAAGTCTTCAAAGATGTTTAAGCATTGATTTCATCACCCTGGAAAATCATTTCCACCAAATCTATCTCTTGCTTGTTCATTTCAACCTCCATTGTCTTCTCCATCTCAGCATTTTCTTCGTGATCATTAACCATAAAAGCACTTCTCATATTCTCATCAAAACTTAACTTCTCTTCCATAATAGGATGAAATAACAATTTTCTAGCAAAATTGTTCTGTCCAACCACAAGAGGAGCACAAGGTGTATCATCAAGAAGAGAATCAATATTATAACCCTCTTGAAAAATTTTATCAACAAAACAATAATCTGGGTCCTCATCAAAATCATAATTAGGAACCAATTGGTCATTTGAGCAAATTTCTGACGAGTTTTCTGGCTGAAACGTCGATATTGATGTTAATTTTTCTTTGGTTAAGGACTTATTATTAGCAGAAGAAGAAGAAGAAGAAGAATTGCATTTTTTCCTCTGATATTTTCCCATTTTGTGTGGAGAGTCCAAGTTCAAGCTCTTGATATAATCCTGAAGAAGAGTGGTTCTTGGGTACTTGGATCGACATTTTCGTTTTGAGTATTGCCTTCTTTTAGTAGCATTCCAGTGATTTTTAATGGAATTTTCGGTCCTTCCAGGCAATCTCTTTGCTATTTCTGCCCATTTATTTCCTATTTCTTCATGGGTTTCAATTAATTTCTTATCCTCTTCTTCACTCCATGTATCCTTCTGCAATGGGGGAAAAAGTGTCAAGAACATTTATATCAAAGCAATGAGAAGTAAAACCTGAAAATTAGCACTTATAAGATTTTTTAATGCATAATATTATATATATGCAAGAAAGTTGAAGGGTTTAATTTTTAATCTTTCTTCTTAATTGCCTATACTTCTTTTCATGTTGTCTCAACAAAATGAACAAGCTTGTCTTGTAGTAAGATATAACTATATTAAGCATACAATTGACTCTTTAACTAGAGATCATAAGTAGTGATGACAATTTGGGTTGTCACCTAAAACACTAACATGAATCATTTTTAGTCTGAACTAACAATTGTTTTGTTCTTGTAAAGATATTAGATTTTTTTTTCTTACAATTATAAATAAATAAATTAGTTTAAAATAATTTAATTCTTTTATTAAAAATATATTAATTTAAGCTGTACTATACAAACGCAAACATACACAGTATAAACAAACATGACACAATTGAAACCCATATAAAAACGAGAAAACTAGTGATGATAAAACAGAGAAAAGAAAACTAAAGTGATGTATGTTGAAGTAAATTTAGAATGAATTAAAGAGAGAAAACTAAAGACCGACCTTAATGTCAGGTCTTAGATGGTTATGCCATCTCTCTCTGCACTGTTTTCCAATCCTTCCAGGCAACATTTGAGCAATATGAGACCATTTTCTCATTCCATATTGTTCAACCAGTTGAATCAAAAGCCTATTTTATTGAAACAAAAAACATATCATTATAAAAATCATACAATGTAGAAATGTAACTAAAGAAAAAAAACATTACTCAAAATATCAGTTAACTTCAATTATATATTTTACCTATCTCCTTCAATTGTCCATTGACCTTTGACTATATTGGACTTCTTGTTGACTTTATATGAAGAACTCGTTGTTGTCAGTAAGGAAGTCTTAGTCTTATTGATGTCAACTTTTCTAAAATAACCATTTTCAGGAGTAATAGTACTTGAGACTTCATCTGGTACAACAAAATTCATAGGAGGTTTTATCATTTCTTGGTAATTATTTAAAGGTAAGAAGCAACTATGATCTGATTCAATCAAGTCCATTATATTTGTTTTAGTGAAATTCAAGTGCTCTCCAGTTTGAAAATTGTCCATCACTTGACCATGTCCACTATTGTTATTAACTTGTTCTGCTACAGATGGCTTGTACTCATAAGAATCAAAGTTTGTTGAACTTCCTCCATATGTGAAAGGGTGGTATGAATTGAAATTACAAGAAGCAAAATTTGGATTCAGTGAAAACCCATTAACATGAAATTGATCAAGTTGGTGAAAATCTTGAAAATAACAAGTTCCCTTTGATGAACAAGTTTCAAAGGGAATTAATTCATCTCTCAAAAGTGTTGAGTTAGTGTAGGAAGTAGTAATTTTTATGAGGTTGGAGTTAAGCTCCATTGGAGAAAGCAATATAGAAAAATGACGAAGTTGTGTTCTTATTTGTTTAATATCATAATAGAGATGCCAATACATTTAAGGTTTGGTTATAGCATACATTCTCTTTGACTGATAACTTACATTTCCATTATTTTCTTTGAATTTTAATTTCAAGGCATGTTTGTAACTGAAACTATAATTACTAAATGTTTTCAATGTAAAAGTTATGTTCATTTCAATGCTTTTTAGCAATATGGTCAAAGTTTTTCTATACATAAATTATCTCAGCTGAGGAAGAGAACAAATGATGTTCTATAGTCTTCCGGGTGTAGTTTGGACTGTTGGTAACATTATATAAAGAAAATAATTTGTAAATGGTAAACTTACAAATCTATTATATCTGATGAAAAAATACAAACACAAGTAGAATTAGTGAGATAAAACTCCCATTCGTTTGATTTGTTTTTAAATACTATCAAAAATCCAAAAGTAAAGATTTGTAAATCAATACTTATATGGTAGATTTTTATTTTCCAATTTGTAATTTGCTTTAATTTTTTAAGGTTAATCAAAATAACTATATTTTTGTCATAATAATTATACTTGTGTTTCTTAATAAAATTAGATAATAAGTTTGTAACTTTTTTTGTTTCTTAATAAAATTAGATAATAAGTTTGTAATTTTTTTTGTAAAGTATATTTGTTAATTTGTTACCATGGTTTAAATTCTTTTTTTTTTTTTGGGAACCGATAACTATATAGCCTCTTAAATATTCCCTCAAAACCAATTAACACCAGTAAACACAACTTTATACCTTTTTAATGATTTTGTTTTTAATTTTTTTTTAAATTGTTCAACATATTCCTACAAAAAATTTATTCAACATATTAATAAATGAATTATCATATAAAACTGAAATGTAGTACCTTCCTTAACGAGCATTGATGAAAATTTAGGAAGATATTATGGATATATATCTTACTGAAAAATATGAAACCTAAGAAGAATATGTCGAGTTGTCTTTGCAATTAATCAGCACTAATCTCTTGTTGATGTTACAGTAACGTCAAGAATTTAATCTTTAAAACTAATTAGAATTTACTCTTTAAAACTAATTGTCATTTATTATAGTATAATTAATGGGAGACTCAATGTATTACACCAATAAGCTAAACAATGAAAATATATGGTTGCAACGAAATCTAAAGCTTCAGTCACAAGCTAGAAAAGAGAAACAAATGGAGGAAATCTTAAAAGTATCACCTTTTTGTATAGCTACTGTTAATATTAATAGTTAATACCGTTTATATTTTTTACACTTTTTTAATTTTTATAAAAGAATGTATGATAAAAATGAAATCTATAAATTACGTATTAATATCTTTATTGTATGTAAGATTATCTCATTGTTATGGATAAAAGATTTTAGGAGAAAAAAGAATAATAAATTAAAGAAATTAAATTTTTGAAGTTTAGATTTTTAAGAAAATATATGCTTGCCTCCTATTAATAATAATAATTAATATCTTCTATACTTTTTACATTTTTTTAATTTTTATAAAAGTAAATAATCAAGATAAAATTGTTACATAATGTGTTAATATCCTCATTATATATAAGATTATCTCGTTATTAAGGATAAATGATTTTAGGAGGTAAAGGAAAAAAATAAAAAAAGAGGTTTAGATTTTTAATAAGTTTATAGAAATTAGTAAGGAAAAACAAACTTAGATAATATTGAGGAAAATTTTAATGAAGAAAACTCCCTACAAATTTGACATATATTGAAATATTACATAAAATAATATATTTCATGTTGAGGCTTGCATCTCTCCTCATAATTTGTTTTTTCTTGCACTTAGGTTATTTTGAAATCAAAACTGTGAGAAAAATTTGAGTGGAAATAAAATAAATGTTAAAATAAAGTTAAATTTTTTTTAATTGTGTTTGGTTTATTGAGGAAAGTTTGGAGAAAATGAAGTTTGAGACAACATTCACATATGAACTTTATAATTGTAATAAGGCATCAAAGTTGAGGGACCTAGGTCCTTTACTTGCCAAGTTTCCTATACTTTATTTTACATTTCAACAAGCATGATAGAAAAGAAAAATTCATAGGCTATATTTAATAATCATTTAAATTTTTAGTTTTTAATTCCATAGTTTAGAAATTAAATTTTAATTTTAAAATTTTTGTGAAAATAAATACAAGTTTTTTGATAACTAATTTCTAGTTTTAATCTTATAAAAGTAGAAATTAGAAATTGAATATTACTTGTTTTATAATATCCATTCTATATAGTTTCAAGAAAAATCAATCATATATATTTTTCATTCCAAAGTCTCCAAAAATGTTAAGCATTGATTTCATTAACTTGGAAAATCAACTCCACCAAATCTTTCTCTTGCTTGTTCATTTCAACCTTCACTGTCTTCTCCATCTCAGCAATTTCTTCATGATCATCAACCACAAAAGCACTTATCATTTTCTCATCGAAACTTAACTTCTCTTCCACAACAGGATGAAATAGCAAATTTTCAGTAAAATTGTTTTGTTCAACCACAAGAGGAGCACAATGTGTATCATCAAGAAGAGAATCAATATTATAACCCTCTTGAAATATTTTGTCATCAAAACAAAAATCTGGGTCCTCATTAAAATCATAATTAGGAATCAATTGATTATTTGGGCAAATTTCTGATGAGTTTTCTGGCTGAAAATTTGATACTGATGTTAATTTTGCTTTGATCAAGGACTTATTATCAGCAGCAGAAGAAGAAGAAGTACAATTTTCCCCCTGATATTTTCCCATTTTGTGTGGAGAGTCCAAGTTCAAGCTTTTGATATAATCCTGAAGAAGAGTGGCTCTTGGGTACTTGGATCGACACTTTCGTTTTGAGTATTGCCTTCTTTTAGTAGCATTCCAGTGATTTTTAATGGAATTTTCAGTCCTTCCAGGCAATCTCTTTGCTATTTCTGCCCATTTATTTCCTATTTCTTCATGGGTTTCAATTAGTATCTTATCCTCTTCTTCACTCCATGTATCCTTCTGTAATGGGAAGAAAAAAAGAAGTGTTAAGAACATTTATATCAAAGCAATGAGAAAATCATGATATATTTTGATTTTCTTATTTGAAAAATAAGAAAGTAAAACTTGAAAATTAGTACTTATAAGAATTTTTTAATGCATGATATTAGTTATATGCAGGAAAGTTGGAGGGTTTAATTTTTAATCTTGCTTCTTCATTGCCCATACTTCTCTTCATATTGTCTAAACAAAATGAAAAAACTTGTTTTGTAGTGACTATATTAAGCATTCAATTGACTCTTAATTAGGGATAAAATTTGGGTTATACTAACACTAAAGATATTGGATTTTTTATCACTATGAATAAATAAATAAATTAGTTTAAAATAATTTAATTTTTATTAAAAATATATTAACTTTGATTGATAATACAAACAAACACGGCACAATTAAAATACATAATAACCATAAAACAGAAAAAAAAAACTAAAGTGACGTATGTTGGAGTAAATTTAGAATGAATTAAAGAGAGAAAACTAAAGACCGACCTTGATGTCAGGTCTTAGATGGTTATGCCATCTCTCTCTGCACTGTTTTCCAATCCTTCCAGGCAACATTTGAGCAATATGAGACCATTTTCTCATTCCATGTTGTTCAACCAGTTTAATCAAAAGCCTATTTTTTATTGAAACAAAAACATATCATTACAAAAATCACACAATGTAGAAATATAATTAAAGAAAAAACATTACTCAAAATATCAGTAAACTTCAATTAGATATTTTTACCTATCTTCTTCAATTGTCCATTGACCTTTTACTACAATGGACTTCTTGTTGACTTTGTATGAAGAACTTGTTGTTTTCAGTAAGGAAGTCCTACTCTTATTGATGTCAACTTTCCTAAAATAGCCATTTCTTGGAGTAATACTTGAGACTTCATCTGGTATAACAAAATTTATAGGAGATTTTATTATTTCTTGGTAATTATTTAAAGGTAAGAAACAGCTATGATCTGACCCAATCAAGTCCATTATATTTGTATTAGTGAAATTTAAGTACTCTCCACTTTGAAAATTATCCATCACTTGACCATGTCCACTATTGTTGTTAATTTGTTCTGCTACAGAAGGTTTGTACTCATAAGAATCAAAGTTTGTTGAACTTCCTTCATATGTGTAAGCGTGGTAAGGATCGAAATTACAAGAAGCAAAATTTGGATTCAATGATAACCCATTTACATGTAATTGATCAAGTTGGTGAAAATCTTGAAGATAACAAGTTCCCTTGGATGAACAAGTTTCAAAGGGAATTAATTCATCCTTCAAAAGTGTTGAGTTAGTGTAGGAAGTTGTAATTTTTATGAGGTTGGAGTTAAGCTCCATTAGAGAAAGCAATATAGAAAAATGAGGAAGTTGTGTTCTTATTTGCTTAATAGCATAATAGAGACGATGCCAAGACATTTAAGGTTTGGTTATAGCATACATTCTATTTGACTGATAACTTAAATTCCCATTATTTTCTATGAATTTTAATTTCAAGGCATGTTTGTAACTGAAGTAGTAATTATTTCATGTTTTTAATAGAAAAGTTATATTCATTTCAATTCTTTTAGCAATATGGTCCAAGTTATAATAAACATAAATTCTCTCAGCTGAGGAAGAGAACAATTGATGTTATATATAAAGAATTTTTTTTGTATTACTTTATTAGATTACAAAATACCACACAAACCATTGTTTTGATTTGCTGTCAAATACTAACAGAAAGGCAAAAGCCATGATTTGTAAACTACTTGTTTCTTGGTAAATTTGTAATTCCCAATTTGTTAATGGATTTATAAACCTGACTATATCCTTTACTTTTTGATAACCAAATAGAATGAATCATATTTTTGTAACACTAATTATAGTTTTTGACCTAATAAAATTAGATGATATATTTGTAATTTTTTTAATAATTCGATAATACAATTTGATGGATAGTATATTTGTTAATTTGTCGCAATAATTTCTTTAAAATCTTTATTTTTTAGCTAAGAACTATATAGTCTCTTAAATATTCCTTCAAAGTAATTACCACTAGTAATTAAATACACCTTTACACCTTTTTAATGATTTTTGTTCCAATTTTCTTTTGTTTAGATTGTTCAACATATTATTACAAAAAAATTATTCAACGTATTAATTAATGAATTATCATATAAAACTGAAATGTAGTAGCTCTATTAATGAGCAGTGATGACAATTTAGGAAGATATTATGTATTTATGTGAACATTAATAGAGATCTTACTGTAAAATGTGAAACAAAAGAAGAATATATCGAGTTTTCATTGCAATTGATCAGCACCAATCTCTCGTTGATGTTATAGTAACGCCAAGAATTTACCCTTTAAAACCAACTAGAATTTACTCTTTAAAACTAATTGTCATTTATTATAGTATAATTAATGGGAGCCTCAATGTATTGCACCAATAAGCTAAACAATGAAAATATATGGTTGCAACGAAATCCAAAGCTTCAGTCATAGGCTAGAAAAGAGAAACAGCATTCCCATATATTATATAGAGAAAATATTAATTACCATCTTTTATATGTCTCCTATTAATAATAATAGTTAATATGGTCTATATTTTTTACACTTTTTTTAATTTTTATAAAAAAATGTACAGTAAAAATGAAATCGATACATCACGTATTAATATTTTTATTGTATATAAGATTATCTCATTATTATGTATCAAGGATTTTAGGAGGGAATGGAAAAAAAAATTAAAGAAACTGAATTTTTGAGGTTTAGAAAGTTTGTAGAAATTAGTAAGAAAAAAGAAACTTAGAAAATATTGAGGAAAATTTTAATGAAGAAAACTCCCTACAGTTCCCTATGCAAATTCGACATATATTGAAATAATACAATAAGTAAAAATTTTCATGTTGAGGCTCCTCTTAATTTGTGCTTTCTTGCACTTAAGCTATCTTTGAAATAAAAACTGTGACTATAAATAAAATAAATGTGAAAATAAAGTTAAAAATAAATTTTTATTGTGTTTGGTTTATTGAGTAAATTTTGGAGAAAATGAAGTTTAAGCCAACATCCACATATGAACTTTATAATTATAATAACGCATCAAAGTTGAAGTTTCCTATACTTTATTTTACATCTCAACAAAAATGAGAGAAAAGAAAAATTCATAGGACATATTTAATAATCATTAAAAATTTTATTGTTTAATTTCTTGAAATTGAAATATTAATTTTAAATTTTTTGTGAAAAATATAGAAATTGTTTGATAATTTACTTCAAGTTTTAATTTTATAAAAATAGAAATTAAAAATTAAATATTGCTTGTTTTACAATATCAATGTTATATAGTTCCAAAAAAAAAAAAAAAATCAATCGTATATGTTTTTCTTCCCACAGTCTTCACAAATGTTAAACATTGTTTTCATTAGCTTGGAAAATCATCTCCACCAAATCTATCTCTTGCTTGTTCATTTCAACCTCCACTGTCTTCTGCATCTCGACATTTTCCCCGTTAGAGTGCTTCTCATTTTATCATCAAAACTTAACTTCTCTTCCATAACATGATGAAATAGAAATTTTTCAGCAAAATTGGTGTGTCCTACCACAAAGCACAAGGTATATCATCAAGAAGAGAATCATGTTAGGAGAATCACACTAACAATTTAAAATTAATCAAGCTCTAAACAACGGAATGAAACTTATTCTCCTTCTTTGTATGAATCTTTTAGAAAACAAATAAATAGAGCTTAAAATGAAACATACACAAAATCAACACAATCAATTTACATGAAAAAACTTTCCCGTGTAGGAAATAAACAATCACAACACTCTTCTCCAAAACTTCCACTATCAAGAAATAATTGTACAAAAGTTATCTCTAGATAAAACTAGAGGCAAACAATCAACAACATCATCAAGAATACAACTTCTTGAAAACTAACAATTATTTCAAGAAAATGGAGAGATCTAATCCAATTTCATAGTCACTGTTCACGGCTTAGATTTTTCCAAACCGGTGAGCCAAATCCAAATCCCACCATTTAGATTGAAGAGTCTTGAGTCTTGAACCTTTCTGCAAAATTTCAGCTCAATCTGACCATAAACAACTTTTTATCTGAGCACTTGATGAAGGCTTGGTGGAGAAGGAAAAAACTGAAAAACTGCTCAGTTTTTTACTTTTCTTTTACTGTCGTTGCTGCCTATTGATTTCTCTGCTCAACAATCCCTAAATGGATTTATTTATGAAGCAGTAGAATGGAAAAAAAATTATCCCTTATTTCTCCATTACCCATTAAGTCACATGGGCCTTTTTGGCTCCTCCAAATAAGAGGGAAAACCCAATAAATCTCTTTTTTTCCTGATTAGATGGAGGGATTTTCCATCCTCACAATTAAACAACAAACCACAATTAAACAACAAACTTCAAGTTTTTCCCATGACACTGCTTTTGTCAGCATGTCAGATCCATTCTCATCAGTATGAATTTTTCTCTAGTTCAAACAACTTATTGTTAAGAGTATCCATTATCCAATGATACCTCACATTAATATGCTTTGATATTGACTGAAATGCCGAGATCTTTGCTAGGTGAATAAAAATCTGATTATCACATAACAACACATATTTCTACTGCTTGAACCAAGTTCTCTCAAGAATTGTTTCATTCACAACAAATCCTTACAAGCTTCTGTTGCTACAATAAACTCTGCCTCTACTGTAGAAAGTGTAACACACTTTTGCAATCTTGACTACCAAGAAACTGCTCCACCAGAGAAAGTAATTAGATAACCTAAAGTTGACTTACGAGAATCTTCATCTCTTGAAAAATTTGAATCAATGTATCTAAATAACACTGGTTTTCCACTTTCAAAGCTAAGTGTTAACTTGGAAGTACCTCGAAGATACCTCATAATCCATTTTACTGCATCCCAATACTCTCTTCCTGGATTCGAAAGAAAACGACTTACAACTCCAACTACATGAGCTATGTCTAGCCTTGTACACACCATTGCATACATTAAGCTTCCTACTGCTGGGGCATAATTGAACCTTTTCCATATCTTCCTTCTCTTTATCTGTTGAAGAGCCTTGACTCGATCTCAACTTAAAGTGGTTAGATAAAGGAGAAGAAATCACTTTAGCTTTATCCATATGAAACCTTTCAAGTACCTTGTTAATGTACCATTCCTGTGACATGTACAACTTCTTTCCTTTCTTGTCTCGACAAATTCGAATACCAATAATATTTTTTTGTTGGCCCTAAGTCCTTCATGGCAAAGGACTTACTCAACTGCTTTTTCAAATTATCAATTCTTAAAGAATTTCTGCCAACAATCAACATGTCATCAACATAGAGCAATAAAATGATAAAATCATCATCAGAGAATTTCTACACAAAAACACAATGATTAGAAGTAGTCTTCTTGTAACCATGCTCCCCTACAAATGACTTAAACTTCTTATACCATTGTCTAGGTGCTTGTTTCAACCCGTAGAGTTTTTTCTTTAACCGACATACGTAATCCTCTTTTCCTTTTACCTTAAAACCCTATGATTGTTCCATATAAATATCTTCCTCCAAATCACCATGAAGAAAGACAGCTTTCACATCCATTTTCTCAATTTCTAAATCCAAGCTTGCTGCTAGACCTAGAACAACACGTATGGAAGACATCTTCACAACATGAGAGAAAATATCATCAAAATCAATACCTTTTCTTTGAATGAATCCCTTGAAGACCAGTCTAACTTTGTATCATGGTTATGAACTATGTTCTTCTTGCTTCACCCTATAGACCCACTTGTTTTTTAGAGCTATCTTACCCTTAGGAAACTTTACTAGCTTAAACGTGTGATTTTCATACAGTGATTGCATCTCATCTTCCATAACACCAACTCAATGTGCCATGTTTCCATCTTCCATCGCTTATGTATAAAATCGAGGTTCTCCATTATCTGTCAATAACACATACTCATATGTATCATATTGTGTGGAAAGACGTCGGTCTCTAGTAGATCTCCTGAGTGAAATTTATGGTTCTAGTAAATGATCAATAATCTGGTGATCTATTTCAGTTTGCATAGAAGCATCTACATCATCTGAACTCTATTGGTCATCTTGAACATTTTGTTCCATCTATACTGATAAAGGAATTAGATTTAGGTCAATCAAATCATCGCTATACTGATGGACTCCTTTTTTTTTATCTTCCTAACATCTTGTATAGTTTAATCTTCTATAAACACAACATCACGGCTTCTTACTAGTTTCTGATGAGTGCTTAAAAAACACTAAAATTACCATGATTTAATGTACTTTAATTGATTAAATAGATTCATATTTTTATGATTTTATCATATTGTTTTATATAAATTTGTCTTTTCGGAATCACAGGTATTTTTTTATTGTTTTTTAGGTATTTTAGTTCAAAAATAACTTAAAGACTCGAAGAAAAACAAATACTGGAGGTAATACATCACAAATATATTGAGAAAATAAATGAGAAAAAGTCAAAAAGATAGAAAAGTTGGACAAAATGGGTCAAAATGGCCAAAATTGCTCGCACAACTGCCCGATAAATGCACATAACGTACCTAGCCGTGCCGAGAAACATGCACAGCACACCCAACTACACCGAGAAATGCGTGTATCATGCCAAATAATTCCGACCATCCGCGCGTTCCTACATACTCCTTGCCATTTCCGGCGCGTGCCCATGTGCGCCAACCGCGTCAACTGCATATCTACCGAGATTTTCGCGTACCAATCTATCCAAATTCAAATTTTGAAATATTTCCCCCTTGTTTTAGCCTTTTTCTCATCTATTAAATAACATTCTTCCCCCGTTCCAAAACACACAAATTTTTTGAGCTCTTTTTCTCTCTAGAAATTTTTCTTTTTTTATTATTTTTTTAGTTTTTATTTTTAAAGTTATTCTCTTTTTGAGATGAACTAGTTATGTTTTTATAAATTTTTAGTTTTTGATTCAATAAGTAAATATGCAAATCCGTTTGGAGGTTTTCCAGTTCATAATTAACATCAAACTATTGTAAGGATTCTTTTAATGCATTATTTTAATGGATTCTTTATAGTTATCATTTTATGTTTTCTTCTTATATGTTATATTTAATTTATCTGTGATTAAATTTAACATGACTGATTTTTTGTAAATATGATATAATTATAACATTGTTATGCTTGCAAAATATTAAATAGGTAAAATATTTCCATAAAATAAATTGATTTCATTTTTATTCAAGATTTTATATTAAGGATGTTAGAGAGAAATACATTATTTTTCATCACAAACTTAAATCTAAAAATTAAATTTTAAGGTTTAATTATCCGGTCTAATTTAAAGTAGTGCTATTTTATTTGTTAGTACAATCGCCTAGTAGTTAAAGTGAAACTCTATTTCAAAAGTTTTTTATAAGAACTATTATTCGAAAATGTATTGACGACATATTTTTAGTATTGATTTTAAAACTTGAAAGTTAGTACTTGGAAAATTAAATTCTTAGGTTTAATTTGGACACCTTGAATAAAGTCTAATTATTTGACTCCGTCTAAAGTTTTGATTAGATAGTTTGCTATTTCTTAGAAAAAAGCTAAAATTTAATATTTAATTAATAGACCCCGCTTAAGGATATTAGTTAGTTAATATTAAAAAAAGAATTTGGGCCCCGCTTAATGACACTTTCATACCAAAAAGAGAAAATCTACAAATATTTATTTATATATTTAATAACCTAAATAATATTAACAAACATAATTAACTTAATTATTATATTCTTAAATACTCAACTGTTATGAATGATAAAATTTTCATTATTGTTTATTGAATCTATATCTATGTTTATATTTATTTTTATGTTATTAGATTAGGAAACAAATAAATCAAAATATCGTGACAAAATGTTTATGATTTAATTTTGTTTTTAAGATTTTGAATAATAAATTAAAAACCACATATATTTCTTCCTTAGATCGACCTTGAGAGTATACTTATCATTTGCTATAAAATGATTCGTGGATTTACGAGAGCTTTACAAATAATAAAACCACAATGGGAATTTTGTAAGATCGGTATTTGTAAATGTCGGTCTTATGACTCATTTATTCATCAGTTTCTTCTCAACTGGATCATAAAATATTTAGCCAAATTCATCCAAACTATAATCAATAAAGATACACTGTCATGTCTTCACATCGAGCTTAGATCTCTCATCTTTTGGTATATACACAAATGCTTTGCAACCAAAAAGGCAAAGATGATCATAAGAAACATCTTTGCCAGTCCAAAATTTGTTTGGTATATCAAATTGAAGAATAACACATGGTGTGAGATTAAGAACATGTACAACTATATTCAAAGCCTCACCCCAAAAATATCTTGGCAACTGAGCCTATGAAAGAAGACATCTTACTTTTTCAACCAATGTCCTATTCATTCTCTCAGCCAACCCATTTAACTGAGGAGTCTTGGGAGGTGTCTTTTGATGTCGAATGCCTACAATACTCATCAAAAGGACCTGAATACTCTCCCACATTATCTGTTCTGATGCATCACAATTTCTTCCCAGTCTGTCTCTCAACTAAGGGTTGAAACTATTTAAACACATATAATACTTGATCTTTACTTTTCAAAGTGTACACCCATAACTTTCTTGAACAATCATCTATATAGGTCACAAAATAACTATCACCACCCAAAGTTATTGTCTTTATAGGACCACATACATCTGAATGTACCAAATCAGTATGTATTGTTTTCTTGATGGAGGAAAACTCTTGAAAGAAACTCTATTTTGCTTCCCTGCTAAACAATGAGTACATCTTCTTAAACAAACATCATTCATTCCAAAAAGAAGATTATTTTTAGTCAATACTGCCAAGCCTTTCTTACTCATGTGAGCAAGTCACTTATGCCACAATTCTGCTGTGATCTCATATGTCACCACATTAATAACACCTTTGAAGAGTCTTGCCTGCAGTATATACAAACTAGAATGCCTGTTCCCACGAGCAACAACCATAACACATTTAGTAAGTTTCCATTGACCATTACTAAAGGTATTGCAATATCCCTCATCATCAAGTTTACTTGTAGAGATCAAGTTCAAAAGAATTTCAGGAATATGCTTTACCCTTCTAAGAAGTATCCTTGTGCCATTATTCATCTCCAAACACACATCTATAATACCAATGACTTTAACCAAGTCATCATTACCCAAATTCACTGTTCTAAAGTCCCCTGCTATATAGGATGTAAAGAAGTCCTCTCGAGATGTAGCATGAATGGGGGCTCCACTATCAATAACCCAAATGATCTCGTCACATGCAACATTGACAACATCTTCATCATAAACAATGAGAAAGTCTTCTGAAAGTGGAAACTTGATCATTTTCCTTGCCAACATCATCCTATTGTTCTCTGTTTTTCTTCTTATTATCACACTTCAACTCTCTACAATATTTCCTGATGTGCTCTTTCATGCCACAGTGATGACACTCAACATTAACAAACATGTTGGACTTGCTTCTTTCTTTTTCTTTGCTTTTGAAACCTTTGCTTTTACTTCTCTCTCTTTTTTTGTAACCAAAATCTCTAACTGTTGAGAAGACCCATGTGATTTTATTCTCATTTATTCATTCAAAACACTACTCTTAGCAAGATCCATGTTGAATACATCATTTGGAGTTGAGTTACTTAATAAAATTCTAAATGTTTCCCAAGAGTTTGGCAACGTACCCAATAAACACAACCCCTGAATCTCATCATCAAAATTGATACTCATTCCAACTAATTGATGGATTATTCCTTAGAATGTATTCAAGTGATCTGTCAACGGAGTTCCATCTTGCTACCTTAAATCCATGAACATCTTTATGAGAAACATTTTATTATTTCCTATTTTCCGAGCATACAACTCTTCAAGTTTATTCCAGAGTGACCGTGCATGTATTTCCCCACTAATATGATTCAAAACATTATCATCTACCCACCGCCTTATATACCTATAGACTTGTCAATGTAACAAAGTCCATTCTTCTTCAGACAACTTTTCTAGCTTCTTAGAGGCAAACACCGGTAAATGAAATTGTTTGACATAAAAGAGATCTTCCATTTTTTCCTTTCCAAGTGTGATAATTAGAACCATTCAAAGTAATCATTCTACTCAAATTTGCTTCTATTATTCAACACAAGAAATTCAACAATAATAACCACAATTTTGATACCACTTTGTTAAGAGAATCACAATAACAATTCGAACTTAATCAAGCTCTAAACAACGAAATGAAACCTATTATGCTTCTTTGTGTGAATCTTTTAGGAAAGAAATAAATAGAGCTCAAAATGAAACATGCACAAAATCAACATAACCAATTTACGTAGAAAAACCTTCCTAGTGTAGGAAGGAAACAACCACGACTCTCCTCTCCAAAACTTCCACTATCAAGAAACAATTGTCAAAATTTCTTTCTAGATAAAAGTAGAGGCAAACAATCAACAACATAATCAAGAATACAACTTTTTAGAAACTAACAATTATTTCAAGAAAATGAAGAGATCTAACCCAATATTATGGTCACTGTTCACGGCCTAGATTTTCCCAAATCGGTGAGCCAAATACAAATCTCACCATTCAGATTGAAGAGTCTTTAGTTGTGAACTTTCCTGCAAAATTTCAACAAAAAATATTTCATCTGAGCACTTGATGAAATCTTGCTGGAGAAGAAAAAACTGAGAAATTGCTCAATTTTCCACTTTTCTTTTGTTGACGCTACTTCCTATTGATTTGTTTACTCAATAATCCCTAAATAAATTTATTTATGAAGAAATAGAATGGACAAAATTGTCCCTTCTTTCTCCATTACCCATTAAGCCACATGAGTTTTTTTTGGACTATTCCAAATAAGAGGGAAAACCTAACAAATCAATACTTAACCTTCTTGAAATTTTTTTATCATAAAACAAAAATATGAGTTCTCATCAAAATCATAATTAGCAACCAATTAGTCGTTTGGGCGAGTTTTTTGGTTGAAAATTTGATATTGATGTTAATTATACTTTGGTCAAGGACTTAGTATCAATAGTAAGAGATGAAGAAATACAAATTTTCCTCTTATATTTTCCCATTTTGTGTGGAGAGTTCAATTTCAAGTGCTTGAAATAATCTCAAAGAAGAGTGGCTTTTGGGTACTTGAATCGATATTTTCGTTTTGCCTGTTGTCTTCTTTAAAAGATTAACTTTAGTATTTATTATATATGATTTAAAATTTTAAATGGTTTATAGAATAAAAAAAATTAAGACGATAGAAAGTGTTTGTTAATTTTTTTTAATTTTTAATATCAATACAAAATTAATTTAATATTAAAAAAAGTAAATAAAAAAATTTATCTAAAGAATTATTTTAGCATTTATTTATTATATTTTCTTTTCAAAAAACCTATTAAAAAACTTATTTTTTTCCTTATATAAAATCATTTATAGAGGAAAAATTAAATGTAATCTAAGTTCATATATTTCTTTTATTTTTATTCAAAAAATATTTGAACATAAGAATTTACTACTTTCCTTGTATAAAAACAATTAGTATAGAAAAAATAAAAAAATCTTTATATCTTTAGTTATAAGAATATAAAATTTTATATTAAAAACTAAAATAACTTTGTATATAAAAGTGTATGGATTTAAAAGTAATTTAATAAGAAATATTATATTATTAATTATATTTAAAAAATAAATTAAAAAGGAGAGAAAAAGCTAGTGGGCTAAATAGGCCTAATGGGTTGGCCTAATCCAACACATAAATTGATGGACAAATCCTAGGTTGGACTTCTATTGGATCAGTCCTAGATAAGCATAAATAACTTAACCTATCTTACATCTTTAAGAACTTAAAAATGTTTGTTTTTGGTTCCAGAGGTAAATCTGTAAATTCTTTCCTCTTATACTTGCTTTAACTTTCCCTTCCATTGATTAAGGTTGGAAAATGAGCTAAGTTTTTATTTCTAAATTAAATTCTGGCAAAAACTTTTGATTGAAGAGGAAATTGTTAGGTTTTTGGAATAAAAAGATAGCTCTTCTAAAATTTCAACAACCATTGAGCAAGATTTAAGATTAAATTCATGTCTCTTCCTTTTTACTCTACCATGTTGAAGCTTTGGTAGTACATGGACAAAAAAGTGATAGTTTCTAAATTTTTTGGATGTTTTATCGTGGTACTCTTTTTAGCCAACACTCCAATGTTTAAAAATTATGATGTTATATTTTTAAAAAAACTATTTTCAGCAAAATTGCAATGGAAACTAAGAATTATTTTAGTACATTTAGGCTTCGAGCCATACTATTTTGGAAAATTATGGAAGTCTAGTTTATGAAATATTTTATGATTTATTATTCAAAGTTTTCTACGCAATGGTATACAAATTTTATTGAAGGTGGTTTATGAAAGTAATGCAAAAATATTATATCTTTTTTTAAAGATTTCCATGTCTATTTTTAGATACATTTTACTATTTTTCATTTAGAATTTTCTACAAATTTATTTGAATGTTTTTCAAGAGTATGTCTAAAGGATGATGAGTTGAAAATTCAGTATTGAATCTGATCAATGTTTTAGTATGTTTGAACTATATTTATGATAAACAATGATTGTGATACTTTTTTGAAATAGTTTTTATAGGTTTTTACAAAACTCAATTTAAAGTTTTGTACAAAACGTTATACTAGTTTTACCAAAATATGTTCTATATAAATCAAAATTGCAAGCACTAATTCAACATGATCGGTATTTTATGATTTTGAAGTTGTTTTATAGAATTTAACTAAGGGTATAGAAGTGATGCCTCTTAATAGAAATGAGCCTTCCTTTTATAACCAAAATAATAACTATGGCCAACTATTGGTACTATTTATGAATAGTACTTTATCTACCACTTGATACTCTTAGAGATGCCTTATTGTGTTGGAACAATAGTCTATTGCGACATTCCAAACATCTTTATATTTTTTGATGAATAGTGCGCTATCAACACCGTTTTCTATTTTTGTCATCTTCTGCCAAAATAATAGTGACTACTTTGTTGGGCTAAAGAATTTGATAGGCCGTTGAATGGGCCTTGTGATGAGCCATTCGAGTAATTTTGATAGGTTGTTGGATGTGCCTTGTGATGGGCCATTGTTTGGGCCTTTTACATATTGAGCTTTTAACCCTTAATAAAATAAGATAGACACACATGCCCAATAAATTAATATAGATATTTAGGCCTATTTAATATAAGGGTTCGTAGACCCAAAGTACAATAAAATGGACTCTTTAAGTCCAAGTAAGTAATGGGTATGCATGCTTGATAATAATGTGTTTTAGACCCAACTTTCTAATGGGCTGAATGAACTATTCTTTGCTAAGAAAGAAACGAACTTCTTCTTCAATTGGTCATGGAGATCCATCTAATGATGATGATGGTGAAAGTGTCTCATCTGGTGATTGATTTTCATCTGAATCTTCTTCTTTCTTGATGCTATAGGTTTGGCCAGAAGATTCATTTGATAGTTGTTTGATGATTTGCAAGAGTTCTTGAGTTTTTGCTTGTGATATTAAGAAGCTGGTGTGCGCCTTTTGCATCATAAGAAGAGAAGATGCTTTGAGTTCTTTGATCTTCAGTTCTCTCTTATCATATTTGGTTAACCATTATTTAACGGCTAGTTTTAAAATGGTTTTAGGGATCGTAAATGGCAACCACCATTTAACCTCAAATGAACGGATGATGGTTATTACCTCTAATGTAACAGGTTTTAAGACCCATTGACATACCCAAAGAAGATAGAATTTTGATGAAAATATACACAGAAGAGGGAATCTAGATTCCTCTGGTATAGATTGGTAATGTTTTGAAAATGAGTCATAACTTTCTCTTATCGGGGGAATGATAATGGCTGGAGTATTTCCAAATAATTTCCACCAATTTGAAAACCAAGATGGAAATCTTAATGGGTTAATAGATTTGTTGCCAAAGAAGAATAACGAAGAATGCTGATTATCCTTGTTTTGAATAAGGAATGCGTTGAACCATACCTCATAATAATCCCAATAAATGTAGGTTTTACAATGTGGTAAGGAAGAGGTAATGATGACCAAAGAAGACAGTAGTTTTGAAAGGTCATTTTCCCAGTATGTTGGAGATATGATTTTATGGAGTTTGGTAGTTGAGTACTGTACATATGATGATTTAGGATAGAGGAAATGTTTGAATTCCACACTACTTGTAATTTCCAAAATACTCTGATAGTATTGTGGAGTTTTTGAATAGGCTAAAGGCCTATAGAAGAATCCTTTGCCAAATAATTTCTGGACTGCTAGATAAGGATTTTTGTCATTAAATCCTTGTTCAATAATAGTAACTATCTAAGTTTGTGTTTTTGAAAAATACTCAGATGATGGTTTTGAAATTGATTTGGGAATGACTTTCCTTTTCGCTTGTTAGGGAATAAAATTGATAGAGGTTGTTACCCTCCTTTTTGGAATATAAATTGTTCCATTTGATGGTTTTAAAATGATTTTTGATTTGGAAGGCATTGCTTCCTTTAATACCTATTTTTACGTTTAGAGGTTGGGTCCTCTGTCTTAGATGGTGATGATATGGCACCTAAGCTTGGGATGTAGTCATATGTAGCCTGCATAATTATAGGGTATCTTTGAGGCTAAACATCAAGTCTTATATTCTTTGATATAGAACTTCATCTATGGGATACAATTCTAATGATGATGGTCTTCCAAGGTTTGCTAGGAAGATGATACTGCTTCTGTAGGTTTTTCTTGGGCCACTTGGGACTAGGTGATACTGGGTTTTGAAGAGGAAAGGGTTTTGATGGAAGGATTTGGAGGAGGTTCCTTCTTTTCCTTTTCTTTCTTTTTTTTACTCATTCTGGTACCTGTTTTAGAGAATTTCCTTGGTTAAGAATTTTGGATATAGGTTGACATCTCTGTTGATAAATTCAAAAATAAAATTAAAGATGTTGAATAAAAGTTTCCATTGGGCAAAAATATGTTTGGTAATAATTTTTGATGCATGGTCCTATAAAACTGATGTTTTATGATCAATTTTTAATAAAAAAAATTTGGTTTAGGTAAAATTGAAATCTTGTTATGCACCAAATGATGGATAATGTTTGCTTACATGCAATGGAATTATTTTTACAATTATCCCAATGACCATTAATAATTTGGATTGTTAATTCCTTTTTATTTTGGATTTGTTTTAATATCCCTTGATACCTAGTGTGTCTGGTTTTGAATTCCATAATTCTTAGCAAATTGGTATCTACATTTTGTATACGGGTTATTTGTTGATGAGCTTCCAGATTTCTGGTAAGAAGATCTGTAGCTTGTTATAATGTTTTACTACCAAGTTTTAGTTTCTGAAGTTCAATTGAGATTTGGCAGTTATCCAAGAGAAGATTTTTTTTGTTGCATCTACAATATGTTATATTTTTATTAACCTTGTACCTTTTGGAATATTTTGTTGTAATGTTTCTGGAGTTTTATTACCAGTGTTTTGATTCCCAATTTCTAGGAAGTCTTTTTGTCTTTAGAGGATGTAAAATCTTCTTGGGCTTTGAGTAGAGATAATAATTTCTAGAATTTTTGGTGAATAATATTATTATCTATTTCTTTGGTAAGTGTGGATATCTCATAATGATAAATGGATTTATTTATGATGATATTGAGATTTTTAGTTTTGGGTTCATCTACAAAGAGAAAACTTAGTGTTTCTCCTTTGTAACTAAAAGTTATTTTTTTATACCTTACTAGTTATGGACTTATAATATCCATAAAAGGTGTTCCTAATATGACTTTATGACTAACATAAGATACCATGACAAATGGAATCTTGATGATAAATGTTTTGTTTAGGACACCGAGCTCAGTTTTACCCATGATGTTTATTTTTGCATTGTTGGCTGAGCGGAGTTTCTGAGTGGATATTTTGTGGAATTGTTATGGAACAAGTCTTTGGTTAATACAATTGGGATCATCACCTATGTCAAATAGGGCTATGGTCTCAAGTTTTGAGTTATTAGGAAATACAATAGTCATTATGATCCTATATTTTCTTGTGGTAATATTTCTAAGAAGGTAGAGAACATCTTTTGGATTTCTTTCCATGTTCTCTAATTCTTTTGGATTTGGTTCACCAATTTTTTCGAGTTCTTCTAAATTACTTGATGTGTTTTTATGATTACTAAGATTTTGGTAGGCAACCATATTGGTTTCAAGCTCGTCATCTGAATCACTCATATTTGTTGAGGTTTTATCTCTAGTTTTGTTAAGTAGTTTGAGCTTGAGGTCATATTCTTTATGTTTTTCCTTAAGCTGTAGAAGTTCTAGCTTAATGGTTTTTATTTCAGCCTTCAAGTCTTGGATATGAAATTTTGGCTTTAAAGTTTTGTTCTTTTGTTCTAAGACAACAATGAGGTTGAAATAGCCTGTGTTGGTAGATGGATGTCCAGAAAGTTTTGGTAATGGTTGGGCTTTGGCTATTGTATTAGTAAAGTGGTCCACATATAATTTGTGAGATGAAGGAAGTGTAATCTAAGGATTTTTCTTGAAGTTGTTCATTGATGAACGAAAACCGGCATCGCCGATTCCCGCAAATACTTTGGTTTTAATATTTATAAAACTCTCGCAAGTGCACGAATCATTTCGTAGAAAATGATAAGTATACTCCCAAGGTCGATCTAAGGAAGGAATGTGTGTGGTTTTTAATTTATTATTCAAACTTTTAAAAACGAAATTAAATCCTAAACATCCTGTCACGATATTTTGGGGTTTTGTGTTTTTAATCTAATTACATAAAATTAAACATAGATTCAATAAACATTTATGCAAATTTTATCATTTATAATGGCGGAGTATTTATGGATATAATAACTAAGTTAATTATGCTTGCTCATATTATCTAGGTTATTAAGGATATGAATTGATATTTATTGATTCTCCCTTTTTTGTATGAATACCACCTTTGGTGGGGTTAGATATTCTTTGTTAACTAAACAAATCAATTAACACCTATGGGTGGGGTTGATAACTAATTTGCTTAATTAAATTAATTCCTTTTTCTAAGAGATTGAAAATGAACCATTTAAATGCCACCTTTGGTGGGGTTAGACAGTTTAAACTTTATTCAAGGTGTCCAAATTAAACCCAAGAATTTAGTTATCCGAGTACTAACTTTCAAGTTTTAAAACCACTACCGAAAACATGTTGTCAATACATTTTCAGATAATAATTCTTATAAAAACTTTTGAAATAGAGCTTCACTCTAACTACCGGGCGATTGTACCATCAAATAAAAGAGCACTACTCTAAATCAGACCGGATAACTAAACCTTAAAATCTAATTTTCAGGTTTAAGTTTGTAATGAAAAATAATATATTTCTCTCTAACATTCTTAATATAAAATCATGAATAAAAATAAAATCAATTCATTTTAGAGATTTTTACCTATTTAATATTTCGCAAGCATAACAACGTTATTATTACATCATGTTTACTAAATAGCCAGCACAGTTAAATTTAACCACAGACAAATTAAATATAACATGTAAAAATAAAGCATAAAAATAACTGTAAAGAAAATAAAATCCTTACAGAACTTCGACGCTATTCCCGTTGCTGGAAAAACTCCAAGCGGAATTTGCACTCCCATTTATTGAATCAAAAAGCTAAAATATTACAAAAACATAACTAGTTCTTCCCAAAAAGGGAAGAACTCTAAAACTAAGAGAAATTAACTAAAAACTAAGAAAAACTAAAAAAACCTAAAAATCTAAGAAAAGAGAGAAAGAAATAAGAGAGAAGTGTGTTTTGAAGGTGTCATTTGAAGTGAAGGGAAGGGGGGTATTTATAGGTGAGGATGGAGAGAAAAAGTAGAGAAAAAAATGTTAAAAAAATGTAAAAACGCGGATTATTGATTGCTGACGTCATTTGATGACGTCAGCATGACATGGGGCGGCTGCACAGTACCGGGTATGAACAGTGCCGAGTCTGATGAACAGTACCGGGGTATGAACAGTGCCGAGTCTGATGAACAGTACCCGCGGATGAACAGTGCCGAGTCTGATGAACAGTACCGGGGTATGAACAGTGCCGAGTCTGATGAACAGTAACCGCGGATGAACAGTGCCGCGCGCTGCTGCCTGGGGCGGTGCTGGGCGCTGGGGCGCGGCGGCCGGGCGGCGCGTTTTTCTGCTTTTTGACATTTTTGACCTTTTTGACCCATTTTGTCCAATTTTTCCATATTTGTCGACCTTTCCGCATTTATTTATTAATATATTTGTGATGTATTGCTTCCAGTATTCCTCTTTGAGTTTTTAAGTTGCGTTTTTAAGCCAAAATACCTGAAAAACAATAAAAATACCCGTGATTCCGAAAAAGACAAATTTATATAAATATATGATAAAACATATAAATATATATATTTTTAATCAATTAATGTGCATAAAATCATGGTTATTTTAGTGCTTTTTGAGCACTCATCACAACCCCCAACCAGCTTCTTGCTAGTCCCTTAGCAAGAGAAGCGATAAAAACTAAAAATTAAACTATCCTAAATCACTTTCGTGGATTGAAACGGTTGCATTTAGCCTATGCAACAAGCCGTTAAACCCCTAGGTTGCCCTAGTGGACGAGTTTGAGTCTCGTGAGGGTTTTCAGTAATGATACCCACAAACATTGAACTAACTGTAAAAATCAAAAGAAACTATAAAAACAATCAAATCAAAAACTACAATTACAACACAATCAATAATTAATTTAAGAATAAAAGAAAACAACATATCACAAAAATATCTCATACTTTTTAATCTCCTTTAAGATCATAATTAAAATCTCAAGCATAAGTTATTTTAATCTCTTTAAACAATCATGATTTTATTATAATAATTAGTCGAAAATCATTTTCATATTTCATTTCAAAAATGTATCAATTTAATTTTACCCAATTTCAGTGTCATGAATCAGAATTCGCTTCGACTCTATTCCTCACAAGTCAATACTCTCAAAGCACTGAATCCTATGGGTTCAAACACTCATACTAATTTATATGCGAAAGAGTTGATGTATAGAAATGAACTAATAGGTTCGCATATGTATAAAGAATAAAGGCTCAAAGTGTTATTTTAACATTGATCTCATGAAAGGAATCGAATGTATAAATTATAAAGATATCATATATAAAAATTATTTTAATGCATAAATCAAACTCATTAAGAAAGAATTTCAAGATATATGCTTTTTACAAATGAAGAAATTGCAATGACTTTTTAGGGAATTACTTCCTATATATTTCTTTTGTAATTAGCCTTTACTCACAACTTTGTAGGCAATGTGGGTCATAGTATGTAGATGATACTATAATTTTTTTATCTCTCTATTTTTTTTCTGAAGATATTTTTTTTTTCAATATATGTATTTTTTTAGAGAGTCAACCCATGTACAGATTGTACATTTTTTTGGATTTTGGTGAGTGGTTAATTTTGTGGCTTTTCTGTTTGATCTTGGTTTAGGTAACCCCAGATATGTCTTTTTGTTTTTGTAGCAGTCATGCATAAATGAGATATAAGCATATACTATCAATTTCTACTCAAATCATTTAATCTAAACAAAAATAATAAAAAAAATATATGATACTCTATTAAGATGAGAAAAAATTCATACATTCAATGCTAATACCTATAGAGATCATCTAAAAATTTGAATAAATAAGAAATGTGTTTGGAGTAGAAAAAATATATTTCACTCTGAATAAAAGAATTTAGGCTCAAATTATATCTCACAAGGGTAGTCTCCACTAAAAAAAATTCATAAACGCCGATTTTGGGTTTAATATAATTTCCACATTCTATCAAGAAATACTAGTTATGACAAAAACTAACTAATTATAAAAAATAATTACAAAATATTTCATGATATGTTTTCAAAAATTAATCTAACAGTACAAAAGACTTAACTATTTACTTAAATTTGATTTAAAGAAATGATAAATTTTTGTGAGAAAATATTTAAATTTTTTTTTTTTTTTAATTTTTAAATTGTTAAATCTTTTTTTTTAATTAAGCATGGTAACTTTTCACCACCCCCAACCTAGAACTTACATTGTCCTCAATGTAACAACTGTAAATTAAAGATAAAGAGAAAAGAGAAGAAAGATTACCTATTTCCTGAGAATGTGTAAGTAGTAATGGAGAAATGCAGGTGCATCCATCATATTCATTATTAAAGTGTATACAGACAGATCGCTGTAAACTTCTAACATCTCAACAAATATTTTTAGTTTTAACAATTTAAAAATTATTAAACTAAAATGAACAATCAAATTAAGTAAATAAAATAAATAACAGAAAATTACCTAAAATGATGGGTTGTCTCCCATCCAGCGCTTAGTTTAACGTCTTAGCAAGACGTAACTTGGGGATTGCCTCTTAAGTAAACTCAATGTCCCCTCATCATTGAGTCAATCATACCTACAAGTAAGACAATGTTGTCTACCTATACTGTTTCAAACATGCCCTATTGACTTTTAAATTTTTCTGTACCAAAAACTAAGGGCATGCTTGAGGGTTTTAGATAACCCACATGTAGGTGCAAATCAAATAATTAAGGCATCATAACACAATTGTACCTAGATCAAGCAAAGAAACTAACTCTTGAGATTAAAACTTTAAATTTTTTGAGATAGTTTCAAATTTTTTTTTTTTTTTTAAGGTTAAAATAACATAATTAGTATTAACCAAGAGTGCTCCCAGGAAAGAATGGTGGGGCAAAGGCTCCTTAAATACCATCCTCCTAGACAGAGCAACGTTCCCAGGAAAGACTAGTGGCACAAAGGCTTCCAAGAACTAGTCTCCTAGACAGAACTCCCTTAGATCTTTACTTTTCATGCTATTAAAATTAAGTTAATTAAGTTCAGTTAAGTAAAAATCTAAGTTAATTAAGTTAATGAAAATCTAATTTAATTAAAAAGCTAAGTTGGTTAAGTAAAAAAAATATCTAAATTAATTAAAAAAAACTAAGTTAATCAAAGTTAATTAAAAAGTTCAAGTTAATTAAGTTAAGTTAATTAAAAAGCTAAGTTAAAAATCTAAGTTAGTTAAGTTAAAAAAAAATCTAAGTTAATTAAAAAGTTAAGTTAATTAAGTTAAGTAAACTAAAAATCTAAGTTAATTAAGTTAATTAAAAATCTAAGTTAATTAAGTTAAATAAAAATTAAGAGAGAAATAAAAAATAATAATAATAAAAAATAATAAATAATAAAAAAATAAAAATAAAAATAAATTAAATTAAAATTGATATAAAATAAAATAAAATAAAATAAAGTAAAATAAAATAAAATAAAATAAAATAAACAAAAATAAAATAAAATAAAAATAAAATAAAAATAAAATAAAATTGAAAAAGGTAAAGAAAAATAAAATAAGAATAAAAATTGATTTTTTTTATTTTGTTTTTATTCATTTTTATTATTACTTTTATTAAAATAAAATTAAGATTTTAAATAAAAATTTAAATGAAAATTAAAAAGTAAGCTTTATTTTTTTTTTTTAAATTTTTTTTACTATTCATGAACGGTAATTTTATTTTACTATTTACACTATATTAAAATTTTTTAAGTTTTTAATTTTTAATTTTTTTTTACTATTAATGAACGGTAATTTTATTTTACTATTTACATTATATTAAAAAAAATTCAGTTTTTAATTTTTAATTTTTTTTTTTTACTATTCATGAACGGTAATTTTATTTTACTATCTACGCTATAAATTTTATTTATTTATTTTTAACTTAAAATCTTTTTTGTTTTTTTGTTTTTTTTTTTTTTGTTTTTTTTGTTTTTACTATTTATGAATGGTAAATTTTTTACTTCAAATTTCAAATTTCTAAATTATTTTACAATTAAAAAAAAATTAATTTTTAATTTTTTTTAATTTTTTTTTTAATTTTTTTTTTATTTCTTATGAAATTTGAAATTTGATTATTATGTTTTCTATTAAAACAAAAAAAAATCACAATTATTTACAGCACAAAAATGTTTTTAAAATTTTGATAAATAATTTAAAAACCGTTATTCCTTCCCCGGCAACGGCGCCAAAAACTTGATGAACGAAAACCGGCATCACCGATTCCCGCAAATACTTTGGTTTTAATATTTATAAAACTCTCGCAAGTGCACGAATCATTTCGTAGAAAATGATAAGTATACTCCCAAGGTCGATCTAAGGAAGGAATGTGTGTGGTTTTTAATTTATTATTCAAACTTTTAAAAACGAAATTAAATCCTAAACATCCTGTCACGATATTTTGGGGTTTTGTGTTTTTAATCTAATTACATAAAATTAAACATAGATTCAATAAACATTTATGCAAATTTTATCATTTATAATGGCGGAGTATTTATGGATATAATAACTAAGTTAATTATGCTTGCTCATATTATCTAGGTTATTAAGGATATGAATTGATATTTATTGATTCTCCCTTTTTTGTATGAATACCACCTTTGGTGGGGTTAGATATTCTTTGTTAACTAAACAAATCAATTAACACCTATGGGTGGGGTTGATAACTAATTTGCTTAATTAAATTAATTCCTTTTTCTAAGAGATTGAAAATGAACCATTTAAATGCCACCTTTGGTGGGGTTAGACAGTTTAAACTTTATTCAAGGTGTCCAAATTAAACCCAAGAATTTAGTTATCCGAGTACTAACTTTCAAGTTTTAAAACCACTACCGAAAACATGTTGTCAATACATTTTCAGATAATAATTCTTATAAAAACTTTTGAAATAGAGCTTCACTCTAACTACCGGGCGATTGTACCATCAAATAAAAGAGCACTACTCTAAATCAGACCGGATAACTAAACCTTAAAATCTAATTTTCAGGTTTAAGTTTGTAATGAAAAATAATATATTTCTCTCTAACATTCTTAATATAAAATCATGAATAAAAATAAAATCAATTCATTTTAGAGATTTTTACCTATTTAATATTTCGCAAGCATAACAACGTTATTATTACATCATGTTTACTAAATAGCCAGCACAGTTAAATTTAACCACAGACAAATTAAATATAACATGTAAAAGTAAAGCATAAAAATAACTGTAAAGAAAATAAAATCCTTACAGAACTTCGACGCTATTCCCGTTGCTGGAAAAACTCCAAGCGGAATTTGCACTCCCATTTATTGAATCAAAAAGCTAAAATATTACAAAAACATAACTAGTTCTTCCCAAAAAGGGAAGAACTCTAAAACTAAGAGAAATTAACTAAAAACTAAGAAAAACTAAAAAAACCTAAAAATCTAAGAAAAGAGAGAAAGAAATAAGAGAGAAGTGTGTTTTGAAGGTGTCATTTGAAGTGAAGGGAAGGGGGGTATTTATAGGTGAGGATGGAGAGAAAAAGTAGAGAAAAAAATGTTAAAAAAATGTAAAAACGCGGATTATTGATTGCTGACGTCATTTGATGACGTCAGCATGACATGGGGCGGCTGCACAGTACCGGGTATGAACAGTGCCGAGTCTGATGAACAGTACCGGGGTATGAACAGTGCCGAGTCTGATGAACAGTACCCGCGGATGAACAGTGCCGAGTCTGATGAACAGTACCGGGGTATGAACAGTGCCGAGTCTGATGAATAGTAACCGCGGATGAACAGTGCCGCGCGCTGCTGCCTGGGGCGGTGCTGGGCGCTGGGGCGCGGCGGCCGGGCGGCGCGGCGGCGCGTTTTTCTGCTTTTTGACATTTTTGACCTTTTTGACCCATTTTGTCCAATTTTTCCATATTTGTCGACCTTTCCGCATTTATTTATTAATATATTTGTGATGTATTGCTTCCAGTATTCCTCTTTGAGTTTTTAAGTTGCGTTTTTAAGCCAAAATACCTGAAAAACAATAAAAATACCCGTGATTCCGAAAAAGACAAATTTATATAAATATATGATAAAACATATAAATATATATATTTTTAATCAATTAATGTGCATAAAATCATGGTTATTTTAGTGCTTTTTGAGCACTCATCATTCATCTTCTTCCTTAGTTAATACATTGATATGTTTAGAAGTGTTGGAGTCAGTAGATACTAACTCGTCTACTTGAGGATTTGAGTGATCAAAGTCGTCTGTCCAAGGTTCAAACTCTGATGTTGATGATTCTTCTGCCATTAAGATAAAGAGTTTGTTGATGATTTCTTCATTGAGGTTCATCTCATGAAGTTTTATAATTGTTTTGCAGTAACTGGCTGTATAGCCTGGTTTACCACATTTATAACATGTAAATCCTTTAAAGTTTTTAGAGGGTTTATCATGGGGTTTTGATTCCTTATTAAAATTTCTTTTATAAGGATTTTTATAAAAATCCTTTCTTGGTTTGTCATAGAAAGTTTTTCTATATTTTAAAAATGTCTTATAAGTTTTATTAGTTTTCTTATAAGTGCTATCAAATTGTTTGCAGAATGATCCAATTTATCTTTTGGAGATCTTAAGCTTCTGTTTCATTTGTTTTTGGATTTTCAAATCTTGGTAGATCTGAAGACCCAGTTTTTGAGCTAAATTGATCAATTCACCATAGGTTAATTGATCATACGGAATGATATGATTCCCATAAGTCTCGCGTATTTTGTTTATGGTTTTCTCACCTAAGAGCGGAGGAAGTCTTGCTAGGAATTTCTCCTTCTAGAAGGTTGCACAGAATCATCTCTTAACATAACTCTACTAAGGAATATTATTTTATAATTTTGAAAATCACTCATCTTCTTACATCTTATGTTTGAAAAAAGATCAACATTTTTATCTTTTAAATGGGATGAGTCTCCCATAAAATGATGTGATATTGTAAAGAGTAACATGGAGACTGCATCTTGAATGGTTTCTCCATTTTGATCTAGTATAGATTCACCATACTCTCGATTCAATATCACATTAAAGATATCTAACTTTTATTGTTTTGAAAGATGGTGATCCCACTTTCCTTTTAGTTGGCCTGAGAAGCTAGCTATTAATAATTCAACAACTGATTTATCAGTTGTACCAATTTGTGTCTTATATGCATTTGAATCCATTGTCATTTTCTATAATACATTTAAGATTTCATGTTTTGTCATACCATCTATGTTCCAAACATAAATAGAAGACGTGTTATACTTTGGCTGGATAACCTGACTAGGTTGGGTACTTATTTCATATGGGTACCTAACTGAACTGGTTTCTTGCCAAGCTAGTTTTTAGAGTTGGGGATTTGGTCAAGAAGTAATTCCTGAATAGAATCCTCATTCGATGTAATAGGTTCTTGGTTGTTAAGAACACTAAGACTTTGGTTTTGGTTTTGGTTATTGGTTGTGTTTGGACTCGGTGGAGACTCAGGTATAACTAGACCTAGTTTTGTATTTGAGGCTTGGTCTTCTAATTGGAGTTTATGGATATTGCTCCATTTTTTTAAGTTTCTCAAATTTTGGAGACCGGAAGGGTTTGGAGATAGGGTTTTGGAATTTACCTAAAGTGCTTAGTCTCATGTTAGTAAAGTTGTTTTGGGTAACTATGTTTTTGAGGTTATCTACTTAGTTCTCTTGAGGGTTTTTAAGAGGAAAGGCTTCTACCGTAATATCTACATATGGGAAGCTAATTGGCCTTAATGGAGGATGCTCAGCTTCGATTATACCATCTGGAGTTTTCTAGACATGTGTTTTTCTTTTGGTGTTGACCATGTCAATTGATTTAACTGGTTCAACGGGTTTTGGGTTGGCTCTAGTTTTGAAAGGGAATTTTTTTCTTAATAAATTTCTAGCCATTCAAAACATAATATATTTTATTGGTTTTCTTAGACATAACTAGCATGTTTTCTAAAGTTGCTTGCCCTAGCACTTTCAGAGTATGTTTTAAAAAACCATTTTTTGATAAGTTTATTTTGAGGAATATCCATGTCTAGACGTAGGATTTCTATGTCTAATACTTTATACTCCTTGGTTAATACATTAAATCCATTGGCTACATTAAGTGATGGAGCTTGGGAATGAGTGGGTACTGGTGTACTAAAGTCTACAACTTTAAGTTTTGTCCTAGGGATGTCTAAGATGGAATACCTAGGTTTTGGTTTTGAATGGGATATATAAAGGTATTGAATTTGAGGTATTAACTATAGAGACAGAAGAGTATCTCAGACTATTGGTCTTATCAAAACTAAGTTTGATTCTACCATCCTTATATTCTATAATTTCCCTAAGTTCTATGTTTTGGATAGGTTCTTGGGGTTGATGAGGTTCAGACTCAAGTTGAGTCATACCTTCGAGATTCCATCTATCGGGTAATATGACTTGACTCTAAGTAATAGGTTTTGGAATAGTTTTGTTGGATCTTGTGAGATCCGTTTGTGGGAGTATTGTTTCTCTTTTTTTGGAATGATGAATGTGTCGGGTATCCCATGCAGACATCATAGGTTTATAGTGTACCCTATAGATTAAGTCTACTGGAACATATTTTTATAATACCCTAGAGTTATGGGTTTGGATCTATAATATAAGTAACTTTAATAAGTTTTGGTCACTTAAGGAGACTGTAAAGTTTGGAAAACAATTAAAGGATATTGGACCTAAATATAGGCTAGTCACAGCTGGGTAGATTAGAACAAGCTTTTTTTTCAAAGGAGTTTTGCAATTTGGAGATTTAGAGTTCTCTCTCCACAGTATGAGATTATACTCTAGATTTGAGATAGAAAATGTCCTTTTCTTTATGCTTAATAAGAACATAAATCTCTTTTTGGTGGATAGAGTTAGATTTAATGAGATTGAGATTCCAAGTTTTTGTTTCATCAATAAAGAAAAAATGAAAGTCTTTTCTTCGATTTTGAATGAAGTCTTATCAGGTTTGACAATATGGTGTAATAATGTTCATAAATGGTGTACCTTATATGACTGAATGGCCTATATCAAATACATTCACAAATGGTGTGTTGAGAAGAAAATATTTATTCAAGATTTCCACTTCTATTTTTCCTATAATATTCATTTTTGATTTATTGGCTAAGGTAAGTTGCTCATCCATTGGTTGATAAAATTGCCTGGGACGATCAGGGAATACAAGAGTGATAATGATCTTATATTTCCTGATGGTGATTTGCCTAAGAATTTGAAAAACATTTTTTGGAATTCGTTCTGTGTTCTTAAGTTCTTGGGTGTTGAATTCAAGCTCGTCATCTGACTCGCTTATATCTGCTGGGGTTTTATATCCAATTTTAAGGTTGTTAAGTGTTTTGAACTTGAGGTCATATTTTTATGTTTTTCCCTAAGCTGGTGAAGTTCTAGCTTAATGGTTTTGATTTCAACCTTCAGGTATTAGATATGACATTGAGTCTTTAAAGTTTTGTTCTTCCGTTCCAAAACAGTAGTGAGGTTGTAATAGCCTATGCTAATAGATGGAAGTCTAGAAGGTTTTGGTAATGGTTGGGCTTTGGCTATGTTATTAGTAAAGTGGTCCATATATAATTTTGTGATATGAGTGTCGTTTAACTTAAGGATTTTATCTTGAAGTTGTTCATCTTTCTCCTTAGTTAATACATTGATATTTTTAGAAGTATCAGAGTCAATGGATGCTAGCTCGTCTACTTGGGGGTTTTGATGATCAGAGTCGTATGTCCAAGGTTCAAACTCCGATTTTTATGATTCTTCTGTCTTCAAGACAGAGAGTTTGTTGATAATTTCTTCATCGAGGTTCATCTCATGATGTTTTTAATCTTTTTGCAGTAACTGGTTGGATGGTCTTGTTTACCACATTTATAATATGTAAATCCTTTAAAGTTTTTAGAGGGTTTATCATGGGGTTTTGATTCCTTATTAAAATTTCTTTTATAAGGTTTTGTATAAAAATCCTTTCTTGGTTTGTCATAGATGATCCCAATATTCATTTGGCGATATTTTTGGGTATTTGTGCATTTATAATATGTCCTACCAAAGGAATAATGCGAGGCCATTACACTTAGGAGTGGAAAAGAAATTGAGAGTTCACCATCAAAGGAAACCAAATCCACCCCTACATCTCCAAGAAATGGCCAAAGCAATAATAAAGTAGAAGAAGAGAAGATTATTGTGATACACTAAGAGAGAATGACATGCCTCTATCAGTTTCATTTCCTAAAAATCCTCCTATTCTCTCTACTTCACTTCTTTATCCTCAACGCTTTCAGAAACAAAAATTAGATAACCAATTTTATATGTTTTTGGATATCTTTAAGAAAATTCACATAAATATTCCTTTTGTAGATGGCTTGGAACAAATTCCTAATTATGCCAAGTTTCTGAAGGACATCATTTCCAAGAAGAGAAGGTTGGAAAATTTTGAAATAGTGAAACTTTATGAAGAATGTAGTGTCATTCATCAAAATAAATTGCCTTAAAAATTAAAATCTATGGGGAATTTCACTTTGCCTTGCATGATTGGAAATTCATTTTTTGATAAACTTTTATGTGATCTTGGTGCTAGCATTAATCTTATGCCATTGTCTATTTATAGAAAATTGAGACTTATAGAGGTGAAACACACAAAAAGAATTTACAACTAGAAAACTGATCCATCAAGTATCCACATGCAATTATAGAAGATGTATTGGTAAAGGTGGATAAATTTATTATTCCTACTGATTTTGTGGTGTTAGATATGGATGAAGACCAGGATGTCTCACTAATTCTTGGTTGTGGGAATGACTTTAATTGATCTTCAAAAGGGTGAGTTGACATTGAGAGTGAACAAGGAAGAGGTTATGTTCATCTACAAAACCATGAGATTTCTAGAAGATCCAAGAAGTTGCTTTCGGGTAGATGTCATTAAGCAATGTGTAGTAGAAGCCTTTCAATAGGATATGTTGGTCGAACACCTAGAACGATGTATCACCTTTCATCTCATGCTTATGATTTTAATAACTTTTCTATTTGTGAATCTTATTTACTTTTTGTTAGTGAATAATTTATCCACTATGTATTTTCCTTGGAAGCATTGCTGTAGGTTACATCATTTAGCAAAAAAGTGGAGAAGCAAAAGCCGATGGTAGCAAAGATGGATTTATAATCTCTAAAGAAAATGTGTATCAAAATTCAACTCCAGAGTTTCCATAGCCCTAGAAGATCAGAAGAAAATTACATTCACATGCCTCTATGTAACATTTTCTTTTAGAAGGATGCCTTTTGGATTGTGCAATGCCCCACCAACATTTCAACGTTGCATGATGGCTATCTTTTATGATATGGTGGAAAATAGAATGAAAATTTTCATCGATGATTTTTTAGTTTTTATTACATCTTTTGATAATTGTTTGCATAATTTAGCTCTTGTTTAGTAGAGATGTGAAGATAAAAACCTTGTCCTAAACTGAGAGAAGTGTAATTTCATGGTTCAAGAAGGGATCATGCTTGGCCATAGAGTGTCATCTAAAGAAAGTGATGTTGATTGAGAAAAAATTACAACCATAGAAAAACTAACACCTTCAAAGAATGTGAAAGGATTTTTCTAAAAATTTTAAACCTTTATGTAATCTTCTTGAAAAAAATTATGCAATTGACTTTGATGATGTTTGTTTGCAGGCCTTCAATGCAATCCAGGAGAAACTGATTTCCGTACCAGTAATGACTGTACTTGATTGGAGTCAACCTTTTGAAGTAATGTGTGATGCAAGTTACTTTGCAATTGAAGCAATGTTAGGAAAAGAGCAAGACAAACTGTTTAGATCCATATACTATACAAGAAGGACATTGAATGAAACCAAATTAAATTATACAACAACTAAGAAAGAGATGCTTGTTATGGTATTTTCTTGTGACAAATTTTGGTCTTACCTCATTGTTACAAAGGTGATAATGTTCACTAATCATGAAGCACTTCATTATTTGTTTGGAAAGAAGGATGCTAAGCCTTGGCTGATTCGTTGGATCCTTCTTCTTCCAAAATATGATTTGGATGTTCGAGATAAGAAAGGAAGTGAAAATTCAGTTGCTGACCATTTCCCTCAGTTGGAGAAAGATGAATTAAAACCAGATTTAGTGATCTAAGAAGCATTCCCTGGTGAGCAGTTGTTTGTATTTGAGGTCAAGCTTTCTTGGTATATTGATATTGAAAACTACCTAGCTTGTAAGGTATTGCCACCAGATCTTACTTACCACCAATGTAAGAAGTTTTTTCATGATGTGAAATATTATCTTTGGAATGAGCCTTTTCTTTCCAAAAGATGTCCTGATCAAATCATTTGAAGATGTGTGCCTGAAGAGGAGATGCAAGCCATTCTCCATCATTCCCATTCCTCATTATATGAAGGACATTTTGGAGTAACATGAATAGTAGCTAGGGTACTTAAAAGTGGTTTATTTTGGCCTTATAATTTTTGTGATAGTTATACTTTGGTGAAAACTTATGATCAGTGCCAACGTATAGGAAATATTTCAAGATGTCAGAAGCTATCATTGAATACTATCTTAGAGGTTGAGTTATTTGATATTTGGGGAATGGATTTTATGGGCTATTTTCCTCATTCTTTTGGCTTTGTTTATATATTGTTAGCGGTTAATTATGTGTCATAGTGGGTGGAGGCAATTGTTGCAATAACAAATGATGCAAAGGTAGTGCTCAAATTTCTACATAAGTACATATTCACAATATTTGGCACTCCACGAGATATTATTAGTGATGAAAGGACCCATTTTTGCAACAAGTTATTCGACAACCTTCTCTCTAATTATGGTGTAAAGAATAAGATATCACTTTCCTACCATCCTTAAACTAATGTCCAAGATAAAATTTCAAATCAAGAAATCAAGAATATCTTTGAAAAGATGGTCAACACCAATAGAAAGGATTGGGCAAAGAAGCTTGATGATGCTTTGTGGGCATACCGTACAACTTTTAAAACACCTATCGGGATATCTCTTTATCAATTAGTAAGCATGTCATCTCCATGTTGAGTTGAAGCATAAAGCTTATTGGTTTGTAAATAAATTTAATTTTGATTTGAAGGCAACACGGGAAAAATGATTTCTTCAATTGAATGAAATGGATGAGTTCCAGAATGATGCAAATGAAAATGCAAAGATCTACAAAGAACAGACAAAGAAGTGGCATGAAAAATAGATTCTTAAGTGTGAGTTTGCTCCAGGACAATAGGTTTTGCTTTTCAATTTATGACTAAAACTCTTCCCAAGTAAGTTATGATCAAGATGAACAGGTTCTTATATATACATTGACAAAGTTTCCCATTTGGAGCAATAGACTTGAAGGACAAGATAAGGCATATATTCAGAGTTAACAGTCAAATATTGAAGCATTATTATGGAAAACAAGTGGCGAGGAATTATGCATTTATTCCTTTTCGAAATCCCAATTGATGAAGATTGAAAAGTCAAACTGTAGACTATAAAACAAGCGCTTATAAGAGGTAGCACATAAAACATTTTTTTTGTTTTTTTATTTTATTTTATTTTATTTTTATTAGTATTTGAATAATTTGGATTTTAATTCTGGTTTATTTGTGTAGGAATAAAGAGCTTACAATCTAATGAAAATCCACCAAAAAAATCGGGGAAGTTCCTTTCATTTCTTCAATTTGTCTCATTTTTGAATTACAGTGAAGATGTTGTTTGGTTTAAGTTTAGGGGTGTAAACTCTTATAGTCTTGAGTTTTTGGATTCTCTTATCAAGCATGTATTTGAGTATGATTGAATTCGCTATGACTCTAAAATTTGTGATTAAGGATGGTTTTTAGAAGAAATTTCAAATTTTTCTATTATGTTAGAAGAGTTTTTGTATGTACTTTAATTTAAATATTCGTCCTTGAAAATAATTGAGTACATAGTAAATTTTTCTTTATTCCATTTTACCTATGAAGAGAAGGATTTAAATTAACTAGGTCAGGAAAGTTCAATCTTTCTTTGCTCTAGAATCCGTTGATGGATCCTTGAGGCAAAATCCTAGTTGATACCAAATATTAGAGAAAGAATCTTAGTAATTTGTTTTCCCAACCAAAAAGCTTTCCCAGTTGTCCTTATTATCATTCCATCATTGCATGGTGTATTCCAATAGTCAACCCCCTTGAGCCTTATTTTACATAAGCCTTTATCTTTTTTAACTACATAAACCATTCTCATTCTAAGCCTAAAAACCATGAATTTAACTTAAATTTTGAGAAAATACTTTGGTGGAAATTTGCATTTAAAGAGAAAGTTAGTTCAAATTAAATAATCCACATTATATTTTCTCTATTTTATCAAATGTGAAAAGAAAAGAAAGTGAAAGGCAAGAATCGAAAAAGGTTAAAGTGGTTGAAAATTAGAAAAGTCTATGAGTATCAAGATGAAAAAAACACTCAACTTATTGAGGATGGCAACAATATTGTCATTAGTATGAGCATATTGTCGAGAAAGAGCTATGGTGTGAATCGTGTGAATATATATTTTTTTCTACCAAGTATTTTCCCAGTTTACTTTGATTTTTCATATCCATTTATTTCTAAGCCTTCACCTTGTGGCCTATCATTACAACCTTGATTAAAGACCTTTTGATCTCTGATTTTGGTGTTTGATTACATAAGTGGATATTATTTCTAAAAATTGGACTTATGAGGTTAAGTTTTGAGATAACTCTTCTCATTTTAGTTGTTTTATTTTTATATGAATTTTCTGGTGGTTTGGAGTTAAATTGAATATTTCACACACACACTCAAGGACTTAGCTTTAGGTGGAAGTAAATCCTTAGCTCTTTTCTAGACAAATTGTTGAATTTTTTTATTAATTTTCCTACTATTTTTGATGTAAAAAGAGTAAGTTACTTGTGATTAAACCTAAATTCAGATCATGGCTTGGTGAGTGATAGTTCTCTATGGGGTCTAGTTGATATTGTCTATAGTTTTCTTTTATTTTCTTTTTGTTTGAGGACAAACAAAGTTCTAAGTTTAGGTGTGTTTGATGACTACATAATTTAACATAATTTATCACTTCTCAAATTTAAACTTTAGTCCAATTTTATTTATTTTTTATTCATTTTAGACTTCATTATTATCATTTAAATTTTTATTGTAGATTTGAAAAAAATGAAGATCCAAAATTTTAGAAGCATAACGTCTATGTGCTCTCAAATTTAAATTAAGATTTCAATAAATAAAAGGTGGCCAAATTAAAAAAACGTTGGAATCACGCAATATATATATATGAGAAGAAAACTCGAAAGAGAACATAAAAAAAGAGGCGTAGGCGGTGGAGAAAAAAGAAAAACTACACAAAAAAAGAAACTGGGGCATATGCGTATAGAATTGAAACAGATATAAAGTAAGAAACAACACAGAAAAAAATATACAGAGAAAAATGGATAGAGGAACACAATAGGATTTTGCGATTCATTTTCCTTTTAATTATTCTCAAAACAATTATGGTAAATTCATTTATGTTAAATTTAATTTTTAGTATGAACTCAATTTTCTTTATTCTAGGAAAAATATGTAATCTAATTTCAAACTATGCTTTATTTTTCATATTAATTTGAATTATTTATTTTCATGTTTTTCTGATTTATTCTTAGTTTATTTCATCTAATTAATTGACCATTAATTAGATGATTTTAATATTGTGATTTGTTGTCGAAAAGATGAATTTTGGATAAATACCATGTAAGAAGAGTTAGCTTAATTCACTAGAAATGATGTTTGGACATTTGTACCTAGAACTAATGTAAAAAATACCATAGGAACTAAATGAGTGCTTAAAAATAAATATGATGAACATGATGTTGTGGTTAAGAATAAGGCTAGGCTAGTGGCCTAAGGATAAAGACAAGTTGAAGGAATTAATTTTGATGAAACACTTGCTTCTGTAGCTAGGTTAGAATCAATTAGGATCTTACTTGCTATTATGTGCTTTATGAAATTTAAACTGCTTCAAATGGATGTAAAGTTTGTCTTCCTAAATGGTTTTCTTAGTGAAAAGGTCTATGTAGAACAAACCAAAGGCTTTGTTGACTCACAATACCCCAAGTATATCTATAAACTCAACGAGCCTCTTTATGGATTGAATCAAGTTCCTAGAACTTGGTATGAGAAGCTTATTAATTATCTCTAGGATAAGGGATTTGTTCGAGATGGAGTTGATAAGATACTTTTCATTAAGGAACAAAGAGGATATATTCATTGCTCAAATATATGTTGATGACATAGTCTTTAGGTCAACATCCACCTCATTATCAAATATTTTGTGAATATAATGACCAATGAATTTGAAATGTCTATGATGGACAAACTTACATACTTTCTTGGTTTTCAAGTTAGACAACTAAATTATGGTATCTTTATCTCTCAAACTAAATATTCTTGTAATCTAATTAAGAAATTTGAGCTTAAGACAAGTAAGCGTACGAGAACTCCCATAAGTACAAGTGCCAAAATTTCCATGGACGAATCAAGTATAGGCATTGATAAAATGCTATATAGAAGCATGATAGGAAGCTTACTCTACCACATAGTTAGTGATGAGTGCTCAAAAAGCACTAAAATTACCATGATTTTATGCACATTAATTGATTAATATATATATATATTTATATGTTTTATCATATATTTATATATATTTTTCTTTTTCGGAATCATGCGTATTTTTATTGTTTTCAGGTATTTTGGCTAAAAAACGTAACTTAAAGACTCAAAGAGGAATACTGGAAGTAATATATCACAAATATATTAATAAATAAATGGGGAAATGTCAACAAATATGGAAAAATTGGACAAAATGGGTCAAAAAGGTCAAAAATGTCAAAAAGGAGAAAATCGCGCCCACACGCCGCCCTGCCGCCTAGCCGCACGCAGCACGCTCAGACCCGCGCGCGCAGCAGCTCCAGTCTCGCACCAAGCTGCGCGCGCCTTGCCCCAGATCCGCGCGCCATTACTGTTCATGTGCGCCCCCCTGCGCGCAGCGCCTGCCCTTCCGCGCGCGCCGACGCCCATTTTGCCCCATTTTTCACGAGCAGTCGCCCCATGACATCATGCTGATGTCATCAATGACCTCAGCATTTGCACTCTGCGTTTTTACATTTTTTTAACATTTTTTCACTCGCTTTTCTCTCCATCCTCACCTATAAATACCCTCATTCCCTTCACTTCTAAACAGACCTCAAAACACATTCTTTTCTCTCCTTCTTTCTCTCTTTTCTTAGATTTTTAGTTTTTAGCTTTTCTTAGTTAATTTCTCTTAGTTTTAGAGTTCTTCCCTTTTTGGGAAGTACTAGTTATGTTTTTGTAATTTTTTTAGCTTTTTGATTCAATAAATGGGAGTGCAAATTCCGCTTGGAGGTTTTCCAGCAACGGGAATAGCGTCGAAGTTCTGTAAGGATTTTATTTTCTTTACAGTTATTTTTATGCTTTATTCTTACATGTTATATTTAATTTTTCTGTGATTAAATTTAACTATGCTGGCTGTTAATAAACATGATGTAATAATAACGTTTTTATGCTTGCGAAATATTAAATAGGTGAAAATCTCTAAAATGAATTGATTTTGTTTTTATTCAAGATTTTATATTAAGAATGTTAGAGAGAAATATATTATTTTTCATTACAAACTTAAACCTGAAAATTAGATTTTAAGGTTTAGTTATCCGGTCTGATTTAGAGTAGTGCTCTTTTATTTGTTGGTACAATTGTCCGGTAGTTAGAGTACTGCTCTATTTCAAAAGTTTTTATAAGAATTATTATCTGAAAATATATTGACAACATATTTTCAGTAGTGGTTTTAAAACTTGAAAGTTAGTACTCGGATAATTAAATTCTTAGGTTTAATTTGGACACCTTGAATAAAGTTTAAACTGTCTAATCCCACCAAAGGTGGCATTTAAATGGTTCATTTTCAATCTCTTAGAAAAAGGAATTAATTTAATTAAGCAAATTAGTTATCAACCCCACCCATAGGTATTAATTGATTTGTTTAGTTAACAAAGAATATCTAACCCCACCAAAGGTGGTATTCATATAAAAAAGGGAGAATCAATAAATATCAATTCATATCTTTAATAACCTAAATAATATGAGCAAGTATAATTAACTTAGTTATTATATCCATAAATACTCTGCCATTATAAATGATAAAATTTACATAAATGTTTATTGAATCTATGTTTATTTTTATGTCAGTAGATTAAAAACACAAAACCCCAAAATATCGTGACAGGATGTTTAGGATTTAATTTCGTTTTTAAAAGTTTGAATAATAAATTAAAGACCACATACATTCCTTCCTTAGATCGACCTTGGGAGTATACTTATCATTTTCTTTGAAATGATTCGTGCACTTGCGAGAGTTTTATAAATATAAAACCAAAGTATTGGCAAGAATCGGTGATGCCGATTTTCGCTCATCAATTAGTAGACCTAACATTTCCTTTAGTATTGGTGTTTGTTCTTATTATCAATTAGATCATAAGGAATAACATATTGAACATGTCAAAAGGATTATCATGTACATTTTTGGAACAAAAAACTTTGGCATTTTATTTTCTAATGACACTACCTTTGAAATTAGTGGATGCATAGATACAAATTGGACAGGAAATCAAGATGTGAGAAAAAGCACCTTATGTGAATGCTTTTATATTAGTAACAACATTGTAACCTAATACAATAAGAAACAAAACTCTATTTTCTTATCTACTGTAAAGGTGAAGTACATTGCTGCTGGAAGTGCTTACATAAAACTTCAATAGAAGAAAAACATTCTTAAGGAGTACGATTTTGAACAAGGTACTCTTTCACTTTATTGTGATAACACTAGTGCAATATATATATATCAAAAATAAATTCTTGTTCTAGATTCTCAAACAAACATATAGATATTAGATATTATTTTATTAGAGAACTTGTAGAAGACATAATTTATCCCTTATGTTTGTGCCTATTGAAAGGCAATTAACTGAGTTATTCATTAGGGCCTTTAATACTCAAAGATTCAAATATCTTAGAAGTGCCTTAGGGATCAATACTATTGATTAATTTTTAGTTGCTTTTTGTTTTGATTTATTATTCTTTTGTTTCACATAAAAAAAAGAAAACAAAAAGGGAAGTATGCCTAATTTAATATTGATATAAACTTTACATACTATTATCATACAACTTCAATTATTTTGAATGAGAAAATATATATTTTAATTTGTGCGTTTACAAACTTTTTCATACTTAGTGATCAATGTTGACAAAAACCTACTCACACACTCATTAAACCCATATGTATATTATGCTTGAGTTTATGATTACTCTAGGACTTGAAATAATCTTGATTGTAAAATTGTGTTTGAACTATATCTTTCACTCTCTAAAAATATTATTATAGAGAGACACTTAGTTTTGAAAGGACTACATATCGTGATGTGTGAAGCTATCACACTAAGTGGAAAGGGCTATCACATAACTAGTGTGAAAGTCATCATACTAGGTTTTGGGCTCGTGCATATTTCCTTAGCAAAAATAATTAAATTAATAAAGGAAAAATAAAAATGCAAAAGCAATTGCATGCACAAAAAGAAAGAGCCACAAGTGGTTTTTTTAAAATAAACCAATCTCTCATATAAAAAAATGAAAAAATGGGGGAATAAATACTTTAAGTTCTGTCTTGGTAAATAATTTTATTTTGTGAAAGTAAGGATTCATCTACAATTTTTCATAATAAGTGATACTTTTTTCTTTGAATCTTTCATGACTGACCATAAATGAACGAACAAACTAACATACTATTGTAGTTCAAACATTTATCTTATTTTTGATATTTGTCGATATGTCACCGTATGTGTGAGTATATTTATGTGTGAGCATGTTTATGTCTTGTCTATATATATATGATGTCAATGTGAAGTCTCACCTTGAACAAGGTTATTTTCATCAATTGAACATTCTGTTCTACTCATGTTTAGATAAATCTACTACCATCATTTCAAAAGAAAAGTCTTTGCTTCATGGTTATATTACTTATTCGTATGACAAAAAGGGGGAGAGTTCATAGGAGAAATATTTAATGGGAGAGATTACACATAGGAAAAGAACACGTTGATTAAGTGTTCTCTATTTTTTATTTGTTATTGCACATAGAACACTTAATCAATGTGTCCCTATGTGTAAAATTAATGTGTTCTCCCACTACGTGTAATCTCTCCCATTAAATAGGGAGAGTAATTTTATTTGAAAATGTTCTATTTTCTATTACTCAGTGTTTATGTCTATTTCTTTGCTTTACTATTACTATACATAATGAACTAATTAACAATAAGTCTTTTGAGACAAGTTGTATACGTATCTATCTACTTGATCTTTAGTGTACATGTAAGCCCAAAGATTCAAGTGAAGATAGCTTCACCAGATAATAGGATGGTTCCACTATATTAAATTTACATTTTCTATGAGCGTGATGTAATGAGAGAGAGATTTTGACACATGCTAAAAGGAAAGATTGTAAGGTTTATAAGTGTTGGAGATATTTGTAAATAAAATATTAAAATGTAAATTAGTTTTTAAGCTCGTTTTCAAGATCACTATTCAAGCCAAAAAATTTCCAAGCTTGAAGTCAATATGTTTTAGGTATATATGTGTTCTTAAACACGTTAGATTTCATATTAGACACATAAGAACATTTAATATATATGTTGCTCGATCAATTGAGGAGGTAGATCGATTGAGTAGCATTAGTGTACAATTTAAGTCCTCTTGGATTGATTTTAAAATTGGGATAGATCGATCGAAGTTTTGAGTTCAATTGATCGAATATGATCAATCGAGAATTGATCATATTAGATTTACCTAGTCTCAATTTTTTATTAATCGTTTCCTAGATCGATCAAAAAGAGTTTTAATCGATCAACCTTATTAGATCTATCAATCGAGCGACGAAGTTTTAACTTTAACCTAATTGTTTAACATTCTAAATTAGGGCTTCAATATTTTCTATTTAAATAATCTAATACCTCTTGTTTTCTTCAACCACATTCATTATAATTTTTTAATTGTTTTTATGCTCTCTCTCTCTCAAAACATTTTACAAAGATAATATCATATTTGTTTAAGCTTTTTTTTAATTGATCTATCAAACATTATATGGTTGTATTTGATGGATTAATGAGTCTATTTATTTTATGAACATGCTTCATCTTCTATTCTAAAGATTTGCAGGATGAATTTATTTTAACTAATATTTTATTAAATCATATAGTTAGAATTTTTTATTATTGAATATGCTTTAGCATTTGTGTTATTGTATTAACTTTTCAAATTCTAGATGAATGGGTTTGATTGCTCCAAATTCGTACACCTTTCTTGTAGAAACTGTGAAAGAATAGTTGCTTTTAAGTAGATTACTTGAGATCATTATCTATGACGTGTAATTTAAGTGATGACATTATAATTGAACATTATTTTTATAATAGATAGTTAGATGGTCCGATGGACCAATAGTTTTTCTCTTAGATAATTATTATTGTTTAGATTGTTTCTATCCAAAAATATCGTGTATTAAATATTTATTTATTTTTACATTATTTTTATTTATACAAGATTGGATGTTTGATCGCTTATGAAATTTTAATTTATTATAATTTGATGAATTATCTATTCATATTCTTCTTTTTAATTAATTCGAAACTAAAAACTCTTAGAATTTAAAACGAAGTATGCTTTTTTATATCAGATAAAAGATTCCCATTTACCATCTTATACTCTTCATTTTTCGTGTGTATAATCGACATAACATAGGTATGAGTGTGAGAATTTTAACAACTAAATACATACTAAAAAATGTACATCTAAAAGTATATGTAATATAGCTCACCATCTTCAACCGTGCAAGACCGGTAATAATGTACTCCACAATGTGAAAAAGTTACTACTTCAAGAAAATTATTTCTATTTAATTTCCATGAAAAAGAACAAAAAATGGATGTTGTGTAAGGAGTAGTATAATGATAAGACACCGGCCACTTATTTGAGTTGTCTCTAAATTCGCCTGCAATTTGCCAAACACTATCTAAATTTTATAAAAATATATAAATTTACAATAAATTATAATTAATATGATATATTATTAATATATATGATTTATACAAATTTTGGGATAAGTTTCCCCTCCAAAAAATATAATATTTCAATAATATCCTTTAAAATTAGACTAAATCAAAAAAATTATACATTTACTTAACCTTATCTCTTCAACTCAACACATTTACTATATTTTTATTATTTAATTTTTCAAAGAGTGATGATGAGTTAGATAAAATTTAATTTTTAATTAAAATTATAAATATTATTATATTAATATTTAGAAAAATTAATAAATTAATTATAAATTAAACATAAATAAAAATTATAATAATCATGGATCAAGTAGCAATAACGATAAAAGAACTGCTCAGTTTTCTGATAAAGGATATGAAAATTATAATAATCAACATGAGTCAAGGTAGCAATAATAAAAAAAACGGGTCAGTTTTATGATCAAAGATATAAAAACTATAATAATCAACATGGTTCAAGAAATAATTCTAAACAACAAGATGATGGTAATAGTAACAATAATGGAGATGAGGCCATGGTGGTAGAAATAATGGAAGAGATCATGGAAGGAATAGTGGAGTACAATGCCAGTTTTGGAGGCACGTGGACGTTTACTCCCCTTATTTCTATTCTAAATGTTTATTTCACATATAAAAAATATTCTGTTTCTTGGTTATTTAGATTTTTACAAATTATTAGTAAATACCATTGAAAAAAATCAATACATTTATTTTGATTTCTTCTAATTCCTTTTCATTTCAATTCTAATTGATTTTCATTACATATTAATAAAATATATACTTTATGAAACTAAGAAAAACAATTAAAATAATTTTACAAGCCTTAAAAAGTAGCCTTTTCGTTATCATAATCATGTTTTTTCCTGGATTAAAGAAAAAGACGAAAAAAGGATAAAAACTTATAACAAGTTAAGTTATCTCGTAAGAAATAATACAGTGACAAATAATTTAAAAATAAAATTATTTTATTAAAATTTAAAATATATAAATTATAAATATAAAATTTAAATAGAAAAATAATAATAATAATTGAGGTTTATGTATCACATAATGTTCTTAAGATAATTTTTTCGCTCACCGTGAGTATATGAGAACGACGAAAACTTATCTCCGAGAATACAACGATTAAATAATAATAAACTTACACTATAGTTTATTATTCCACGAATTATAAAGTGTTTGAACTTTATTGAAAGAATCTAATTCTAGATATTTATTGAAAGAACTTAATTCTAGATAGAAAATAAAATAAAAAATATGTTCTCTTTCCGTCTACGCTTCTTCTTTTTTTCTTTTTCTTTTTTTTTCTCTTCTATTCTTTTCCTCTTCGATGTGTTCTATTTTTCTCCTCTTTTCTCTGATCTTTTATAAGGAGCTCAATAGAGAGAATTAAACACAAAAAAACCCAAATGGGTGAAACAAAATTAAAAGGAAAAAAAGAACCTTTTTAACAAATGGATGAGGAAAAAAACTAAAACTACTATTAAAATAAGAACTGAAACAGAAAGAAATATAAATTTTTAAAATTTGAAACTGAAGGGAAATTGAAGATGAAACGGAAATTGAATAGAAAACTATTTACAATTTTTAATACATAATTTCTAACAATCTCTCATATGAATAAAAATTGATAGATTTGAAATCAAGTTTTTTTATACGGAAATAGAGTTCAATGGATCAAAACCTACGTAGGATAGGTAGGTGTTACCCTTTGAACCTTCCTATATGAAAGTATATTTACCTTGCAGACTGACCAATAAACATAATGTCTTTGAATTGTTATGTCGTTTGTATAAGAGATAACATATTTCACAAAATAATATTTCCTATCACAATTTAGTTCTCACTGTTATATTCATTTTGTCCATAAACATATGCCTAGTTCTGTGAGAGTCTCTAAAGAATTAAGCCACGTTCATCCCTCATATAGGTAATCTCTTATTTTTAAAAGTAATTCGCAAAGAGTAACCCGCATATGTCACTCGGTATTCTTTTCATAAGAATCATTAAAATCCTTAGCTTATCCTGTATCTTATGGGTATCATTGTTTTCATCATAGGAATGGACTCTAGGGTAAACCCACAAGTGATCTTACTAAGTCTTTACAATTAAGTTGTCTCTTTGAACCTAGATCTTGGGATCTCTAGTCAAATAGGTTGGGTTTCCTTTGTAAATTCTTATTCATTCATGGGTTTCAATCCCATTCTTCTCGATGACTTATCAACTAAGTCTCGATTTAACCCTTTAGTTAAGGGATCAATTATGTTATCCTTGGACCTCATATAGTCAATAGAGATAACCCCAGTTGAGAGTAGTTGTCTAATGGTATTATGTCTATGACGTATATGTCGAGACTTACCATTAAACATATTGCTCTATGCCCTACCAATAGAAAATTGGCTATCATAATGAATGCATATTATAAGTATAGGCTTCACCCACTTAGGAATATCCTCTACAAAATTATGTAACCATTTGGCTTCTTTTCCACATTTATCCAAAATGATGAATCTCAAAGTCCATTGTGGATCTAGTAATGCATGTCTGTTTAGAGGAATTATATGGAACAATTGCACCATCCAGTTTAAATACATATCCACTGGCAGACTTTGTGTCTTTCATATCAAATATCCAATTTAGATCACTGTATTCTTCTAATACAGTTGGATATCTTGTGTAATACATTCCATAGCTATATGTATATCTTAAGTATCTAAGTAGTCTTGTAATACCCTTCTAGTGATTAGATCCTAGATTACTAGTATATCTACTTAGTTTGCTTACAACGTAAGCTATATTTGGTATCGTATAACTCATCAAGTACATAAGACTTCCTGTCACTCTAGAATATTCTAGTTCAAAAACACTCACTTTTATTCTTGGATAGGTATAGATTTACATCTACTGGTGATCTCATAATCCCAGAATCACCGTTATTGAATTTCTCAAGTATGTTATCAACATAATGAGTAGGTCTTATGTCTTTCATATTAAACCTTGACTTCAACATAGACTTAGTAGATTTGATGATTTGATCATTACTACTCACAATTAGCATATCATCAACGTAAAAACACAAGATAACATAACCATCTTCTTTGTCCTTGACATATACACATTTTTCACATTCGTTGATTTTAAAGCCATTTGTTCTTATGACATTATCAAATTTTTCATGCCATTATTTTGGTGCTTATTTCAAGCCATAAAAAGACATCACCAATTTACAGACCTTTCATTGTTTCCTTAGGCATGAAAAAACCTTAGGTTGGTCCATGTAAATTTCTTCATCTAACTATCCATTTAGAAAGGCTATCTTTACATCAATTTGATGTGTTTCAAAATTTCACAGAGCGACGATAGCAATTATCATCCTTATAGATATTATTCTCATCATAAGAGAATAAGTATCAAAGTCATCAAGGCCATGTCGTTATTTGTAACCCTTAATTACAAGCTTGGCCTTGTACTTATCAATTGATCAATCTGATCTATGTTTTCTTGTGAAAATCCACTCGGACCTTAGTGTTTTACTACTTGGAGGTAAATCAATTAGTTCTCAAGTGTGATTTTGTAGAAGAATTCATAACCTCTATATAGATTTGAGGTTCACTTTCTAGCAAATACGTCAAAAACTCTGGACCATAGGACGTTTCTATTCTAACTCTTTTACTACGTCTAAGTTCAACATCAACCTCTTGTTCAATTTCTTTGTGTTGACTATCTTCATTCATAGTCTCATACGTTCGTTTAAACAAACTTGATTCTCCTTGATATTTAACTGGAAATACATGTTCAAAAAGCGATGCATTTCTTGATTACATTATTATGTTCTTGTGTATATCTAGGATCTTTGACTCATGCACAAGAAACTGATAAGCACTACTATTATGTGCATATCCAATGAAGATGCAATCTATTGTTTTTGGACATATCTTCACCTTCTTAGGTATATGTACAACTACTTTTATAAGGTACCTCCCCACACACGTAAATATTTATAGGAAGGTACCCTTCTTTTAACTAATTCATACGGTGTCTTATGCGTCTTCTTCTAGGGTACCTTAATTAAAAGATAGTTAGCTAACAAAATAGCTTCCCCACAAGTTCTGTGGTAATCCATAACTTAATATCATTACATTCATAATTTATTTCAAGGTACGGTTCCTACATCCATCTAGAATCCATGCTTTTTAATTAAGCAACGAACATCTCAAGGTTCTTTCAAATCTCTTTTCCATGGTTCATCTTTAGGATCACTTTGCCTCAATATCAATCATACAGGTTGGAAAGTTCCTCATTCATAACTTCTTCTCATTCTCAAATGGTTTGAAGAAAATGAATAACTCATTATTTGAGCATATGTGTCTAATAGCACCATTGTCGATCCATTACTCTTTTGAGTTAGACTTGACGAATTCACATCCGAAAAAAATTGCCAACATGGCAATGTCATCCATCACATTTGTTGTCATCTCAAAAACAAATTCATGCTTTTAAATGTATTGATATCCAATAGGAATCAAAATTAAATTTCAAAATACAAATTTTTTTTTGAGATTTTAATTTAATACAATAAATCCAAAATTAATTAATTCAATTTGAAAATTAAATTTCTCAATAACGAAAATTAATTTTTCTTTAGAAACCAATTTCGATTCGTAATTCAATAAATATGAAACCCAAAAATCCATAAATTTATAAAATTAAATATTTCAAAATTCAAACTTAAATGACTTTTCTAAATGTAAAATTATAATACTTCATAAATAAAAAATCAAGTAATTCATCAATTTAAAATACTACAATTCACCAATTATGAAGTTATAAGATATTTTTTTCAATTGAAATACACATAATTGTTGAAGATTGCTATAAAGCTCCTTAATTTAAGGAGCAATTTAAGGAGCAAATTAAGGAGCAAAACATGGAGCAATTCATGGAACAATTCATGGAGCAAAACAAGGAGTTTAATTCAAGGAGCAATTTAAGGAACAATTAATTTAAGAAGAAATTCAAGGAGTGAATTTTCCTATAAATAGATGTGTAATTGTAATGAATTGATTATCCAAAGTGTTCATTCCAATTAAAAGAAAAACTTACAGAGAAAAGCTTTTGTGAGAGAAAATTGAGAGTAATTTTCTTGGGTGTAATTGAGTTGTGGGTTGTGAGTTGTGAGTTTTGTAAACACCTTGTGTAATTTCTTCTCTTTCAGTAAAAAGATCTGCAGCAGGTCCGGAGACGTAAACAAGATTGGTCAAACTCTGTTATCAAATTTATGTATTATTTTTCTATTCTTGTTTTCTCATAAGTCTAACTTATCAAAAATTTGTGTAATTTTCCAACAATAATTCCTCAATTGAAAAACCATACTAAACATCAATTGTAAAACTCCATTTTTTTTAACAGAACAAAATCAGTATGCAAGATTAGCTCACAAGCACAAAACCATTTATCTCTCAACTATGATGAATTATAATCAATCATATCCAATATTTACAAAATGATTATAAATTCAAATCAACGAACCAGATATAATAAATCAGTGCAATGAGATCACATATCTCTATCAATATAAAACATTAACCTTATATGTCAAAATAAATAAAATATCAAGCTACTCAAGCTAATCACATGTTAATTAAACATTCACCACTAAAATTTCAAAGAAAAAACCAAAAGATGAAGAAACTACATAATCACATTCACACATGAATAAACCAATTAAGCATTTGATTTCGACATAAATGCAATTAAGTATGCAAAAAAATGACACATTAATCTTTAAAACTAACAAATTTAAATATTTAATTAAAGGACAATCAATTCTCTTTTTACCAATTATCCAATTGCTATCTAAAAGAAAAATGAGATAAAAAATCAAAAGAGAATATTGGCTAGCAATTATTCACTCGTTAATTATTTTCGTTAAAACCATTAAGTTCGATATAAATAAAAAGCCAATTAAAAAGAACAAATATAATATCATACAAATTATCATTATTATTATTCCTTTTTCAAAGAATCACCAAAAGTTTATGTAAGTAATTTGTATCATTATTTTTAATATTATTATTATCATTATTATTATCCGTATAGTTTGTCCTTGCAAAGAAATATAAATTTAGTTAGAATACTTTAATTAAAATGAAGGTGTAACAAGTTTACAAAATTATAATATGAAAGAGCATTGACTCCATTAAAACAAGTTTTTCAAACTGTTATCATGATGGTTTAATTCTATATTCTCTAGTTTGTATCATACTTCTCGTTAAGCATAACAGGCAGAGTCAAGGACGAATTAGTCTATTATCCGTATAGTTTAGACAATGTATAATAAATTGAAACTCAGAGAAACAATACTAAATAAAAGGTTAAATCATATAAAAATAATAAATATAATAAAAGAAATGTTATAAATGCTGCATCATGGTTAACAATATTAATGAGTAATACGATACTTGCAAAAGACTTGAGAAAGTAAAAGCAAAGGAGAAGATTAATACTAAGATATAAATTTCGAACAACAAAAAAAAAGTAATAAAATAATGAAAGACTATATATATTTATTGAATAGAAGAACAAAAATATATAGAAATAATAAAAAGTACAAGAATAAAATTCTAAAATTGTTTGTCCCCGAAATTATCTTAAGATGATATGAAATAATACACGGATAAATAATTTAAGAATAAAATTATTTTATTAAAATTAGAAATATATATATATATATATATATATATATATATATAAATTATAAATATAAAATTTAAATAGAATAATAATAATAATAATTAAAACTTTGTATCACATAATGTTTTTAAAATAATTTTTCTGTTTACTGTAAGTATATGAGAATGACGAAAACTTATCTCTCATGATATACCAGGATTAAATAATAATAAACTTAATCCACACTTTATTATTCCATACATTTTAAAGTATTCGAATTATATTGGATAAAACTAATATTAGATAAAAAAAAATAAAAAAAAATTCAATTCTCTTCCTATCACAACTATTATCTTCTTTTTTTTCTTTTTCTCTTTTGCTTTTTTTCTTCACTCAAGTTTCTATAAGGAGGTAAATAAGGAAGAATTAAACACAAAAAAAACCCGAATGGGTGAAACAAAATTAAAAGAAAAAAAACAGAACCTTTTTAACAAACGGACGAGGAAAAAATAAAAACTAAAACTTCTATTAAAACAAGAACCGAAACGGAAAGAAATGGAAATTTTCAAAATTTGAAACCGAAGAAAATGAAATGGAAACTGATGGGAATTGAAGATGAAACCGTTTATAATTTTTAATGCATAATTTCTAACATCCTGAACGGTAAGAAAGACCATAAGCCTATAAGATGATACTATAAAATGACACTAAGTTACACAACTATATAATCTCTCAAGAACCATTGACAATATGCAGAAGAACAATTCTAGGGTATATGGCTGGAAGAACCAGGAGTTATCCGTCCAAGGTTGGATGGACCGGAACTTTGTGCTTGTCTTGTGTCAAGTCCTTTTTCATTTGTCCAGGAGCTCCTTTCCCCTCTTAGTTCATATGCACGCGGACTGTGTACTCTTTGTGACATGCGTGGACTATAGGATTGTTTGAAATACTCTTGCAGAGTAGGTGTAGAACTAGTTAGTTTTGGACTTTGAAGACGACGGACTTCACCGCGACTTCTAGTGATAATTTCATCAAGTATTTCTCCACTATCTATGTTATGACTTCTTGCTTGAAGATCCTGATCCTGATCCTGTAAAGTGGCTAAGAATATCAGAACCATTTAGAAGATTCAAAAAAGGTTTAATAAATGTTTCACTTCACAGGCACACTTTAATAAACTTTATTTCTAATACAATGCAAGTATATTACTAAAATGGATCCATGTGTGAACAAATAGTCCTGTTCAAATCTCTCCTACTCCAAAATTTTTACTTGCATGAGTTAATATAAAATGGACCTTTTTTTGTTTTTTTACTTTCTATTATATGTAGTTTATTTTAAGTTTATATCTACTTGATGTACCATTCAAAAGTATTTACTATCTACTCAATGGATGAAATTTTAACTCTACTAGATGGACTTTCAAAATCTATTTACTTGGCCCAAAAATGAAAGATCATCACGATTATCTACTCGACCCACAAATAAGACCCATTAATTAAGGGGAGTGTAAAAAAAATCTCGAAAAACTCAAGAGGAGTATTAAGACCAAAAATATAATATGTAAGAAGATCATTAGTCACCTCCTAATAGTTTTAGCTTCTAAAAAATGGGTGTTAACAATCTCCTAACAAATTCAAAATTCTACAAGAGAGAAAGCAATATCCAGGTTTGTTTGATAATCAAAGTGTACTGAAGATGATCATATAATTCCATGAGTTTTTCACAGGTATGGCGGAAATAAAGGCATCACTTAAACAACTTACTTCAAACGACATGTTGAAAGAAATAGCAGGGGCTTCCTCATATTCTGCAGCATCCAAGTCTTGAAGGTGAGCTCCTTTGAAAAACTTAGGGAGAACATACTGCCGCACCGGGACAAGAAGCATGATCAACAATGGGAACAGTACTCCAGCTATTGGGATCCATGTTATGCCAAAACAAGCAAGCAAATAGACTGTCTGGAATGTGGTGAACAGCACAATTGTTTTGAATGGCACTGTCTCAAGGAAGGTTGTGTGATATTCCTCCAGCACCCTAATAAGTTGGATAACAATTACCGGACTCTTCTCCAAATGATATAGTTGCTTTTATACTATCAAGAAATGAAAAATCAAATTGCTGATGCTCATTTTATGTGGGATGGCTGTTTTATGGAATGGTTTACGCAATTTAGGGCTACCATATTACATACGATTTTTATAAGCTACATCTTGAAAGCCTTATGTTGGAAGAACATTTAGTAAACAAAACTATTAAGTTCACATATAATCCACAACAAGTTCTTTAGTCCTAGAGCCTGAGAAGAAAAAAGACTAACAAGAAGCCAAAAATTTGTTTTTTACTTGTATCTGCGACTTGGGGCGGTGAAAAGAAATAATATCCTTTCCCAAAATTGATTCCCAGGCAAGCTCTCTATTGCCATGAAAGCAAAGTAACCCCAAAGAACTGAAGTAGGGATCGTCTTAAGAACAGGCATAGCTGCAACACAACCACCAACCATCAATGCCTGAAGCAGATTGCTTAGGCGTTGTTCTTTTACTTCCACAGGCAAAAGATCCTCAATATCCTTATCCACATCGAAAACAGTCTCATCGACAGGAGCATCAATATATCCAGCACTGGAAGCAAGCTGGATAGTGGATTCTTTTAGCTCTTTCAGTCCCTGTCAAAGCACAGAGAGAAAATAAGAAATAGATGATAAAATATTTCTTATACAGAAGCCAGGAATAAGTGAAGTAAACTTACCAATGCAGGTGGCATTTGGTGTGCCAGGGGAGTCTGCATTTCGTTATATGCCTCTTGCATGCTCCGATATAATTGACTCAGGTTTGCATTTTTACAAATGCTTCTTCGTGCTGTTGATACAAGTTTACTATGTAGCAGCTATTCCACAGAGATGAATGAACATTAACAAGAAGCACCAAAAGTACAAATTGACAAAATTGGTAGCAATATGGGAACTAGAGAATGACAGAGAGGTGTCCTCCGACAGATATCAGCAAAAGCAAAATCAGGGTGATCAAGTAACTTTTAATTATGTTAAAGAAGGGTAAAACTAGAAAGCCCGTGTAACAAGTGAACTTGTAACTGTAGCTACAAAATGAACAACCGGAGAGTAAGTAGAGAATAAACTCTTCAGATCATCTAATGGATATTATAATTGGAATAAAATGTATCATTAATATTAGCCCTGCCTGAGTAGGAATATGATAGAGAATATAAAATGATTCATACTTGTACTTATCAACAGTGACTTCTCAAATGCAACCAAGACTTTAACGGGATACTAATTAAGAGAGCAAGCTTACCATAGTTTTATAATCTCTTTGGTTCATAAGCAAAAAGTATACCATAGTTTTATGGTTAAAGCACAACTGGTGAATCTGATAGTACCTGATGTTTCAGAGTAGCTAAACCCTTTGTATGCATGGGAGATTGTGGAATCACACCATTGGAAGGAGGAATGCCAATAAGCCCGCAGAGAATAACCTGGAAGAAGAAATAATTCAGAGCCAGAAGGAAATGTTTTTTCAAGGTATGTCTACACGTAAATGTTCTACATCAGAGTGCAGAAGAAATAACAGAGTTACTTGTATGATATTCCAGGAAAGCAACTTACCAGAAAACCCAAAAGAAGAAGATCATAGTGGTATGAAGATGGTTTCTTCAGATTAAATTCTTGCTGCTGAGAAAGTTGGGATGCCACACTGTGGTCAAAGTAGTAAAGCACAGCAGTCATAGTTGCTGGTATAAACGCTCCAACAATATATAATGGGGGGACGTTTAACATTTCCTGCAAAACAACACCAGCAAAAGTTTTTGGTGCAATTTAGAGAAAGAAAGAACCACATTGGCTTTACTTCAAAAATTTGTGTTTTATTTGTTATTGGTAAAACATATATAAGATTCACCTTGATAACAGTCCAGTTTGAGTATGCTCCAGGTGACCATGGATTTGGACTGAATAGCCGTCTTGGGATCCCTCTTGGGACATCATTAGCTGGCATGTATGACACAGCTGTCCATACAAGCACCATAAGCGGGACTCCGTAATCTGCAATGAATCCCCGTAGCCAACCTAGGACATCAAATCATATTAAACGCACGGAAACAGGAAAAGGAAAACACTGAATCAGTTGACACAGACAAGAGAGAAAGAGAGAGAGAGCAGGCCTAAAAGTTATGCTCACAAGATAAGAAGCGACTGATAGCCTTACTGAAGACAAGAATAGTTCTCTAACTTCTATTATTTATAGAGTATGACTTGTACTTTCTTAAGATCTAAAAAGTAAAATAGGTACCAGTGCCATAGCGCCAGGATCTAGCCTTGCGGCTTCTTAGTGCAGTAAATAGAAGGCCAAAAGACAGAACTAGCGCAAACATCCCATTTCCAAATCTCCAGGAAGGTTGTAGTGCAGTCTGGTTTATATTCTCTCTTTTTGGTATACCGAATTCCTCTACAACTCCCTGTAGAGTAAGTGCCAAAAGTTAAAATTACAATGAGAAGCAAATTTCTATAGCATTTAAGCAAACCTTGTGTGCGAACCTAACATCACCTTAAGAAGTTATGTTTCATAATTCCAAATTAAAAAATTAAAAAATCATAAAAGCAAACTCACTCTTATGGCCTGCTGCATGAAAAGCATTGCAATTAGCAAACCAAACAATTCACCAGCAAGGCGGGTAAATCTATTGATTATTGAGCATGCACCTAGAACAGCCAACAAGAAGAGCAAAAGCGCTGTCCAGACACATACCCTAAGCAGCCAAAAGAGAGCATAAAATAAAACATTAAATAAAAATGCTTTCAGTTTATTGATCCATTTGTCACAAACTAATGTAATATTGTTCTATATACCATCCAGTCCAAGCTAAAAATAGTTTCTGCCCAAGATCTTTCCTATCTTTGGCAAAGTTGAACATAAATGTATACATCAACACTGTCGGCTCTGCCACCCCTAGTATAAGCAGTGGTTGTCCTCCAACAATTGAGTGAATAACACCACAAATTGCGGTTGATGCAAGAGTTTGAACCGCAGTCAAAGTTCCATCTGTAGCAAATTAGCAAACTAAAAATGACATAGGATCTAGAAGAGGACATTTGCAATAAAATAAAAGGTTAAACTAATGCTGTTCTTACTGGTGCTTCTCTCTAGCTGCTCCCCAAAAGATATAACTGGAATTGCTGAAGCAAAGAATATGTAGGTTGTGGGGGCCAATATCCTAGATGATTAAAACATAATGACAAAAATAAGAAGCATATCCATGGAAGTAGAGTACATACAATTAGAAAACATTCTTGACATACTATTAACAACATTGTTGTCAAAATTGCAGTGCAAAATTGAATTGCCCATGAAAGAAAATAATAAAAGAAATCATTTCTTTACTGGAAATCAAATGAAAAATAAGGGCTTCACAAACCTGATACCGGCTCGAAGACCACCAGTCCAGTCTTGTTTGTAGCATAAAAGTCTTCCTTTGAGATCATTTTTGATACCACGAAGTGGAACAAAAGTTTCTTCCATGATAAGTTAAAATGAAGGGATCAAAACGAATAAAATATTTCCAGGTTTTGCTTAAGGAAACAAATAGAACTGTTTATAGATGAACCTAAAGATACTAAAGTACACAAGAGACTCAAAAGGCCAATATGACATCTAAATATGCATTATCGAATGCATATAAGCATAACTATGGGTAGATAATCAAGGACTTCTTGATAATGGCAGGACTTTGAATCTTAAGAAAGAAAGGAAATAATAATTTTTGAAGTATAAGGGACAAGGTCCTGAAATGAATCAAATAATATTGTGGAAAATTTTACATTTGCAAATAATCTTGTAAAGAATGATTGGAGTATGCTATTAAGACCAAAAGAATAACATTAATGCCTTCATTTGGACTCCATATCTTATTCTCTCATATATGTCAAGGAATTTAGCGAATGGAATTCATGGTGAATACTCCATACGAAAGTCAATACTAACGAAAGACATCGAAACACTCCATACGCATATATCAAAACGCAACTAAGGGTCAAACATGGCGAACTTTAGGTCCATGAATACTTCTCTCTCGTATCCCTATTCAACAAGCAGTTGTAATCAAAAGGGCACAATCCAATAACCAATCAGGGATGAATTATTTTTAAGATAAAAAAGGGGGAAGAATGCTAGAGAATCAGTTACATGGTATAACTTGATGGGCTAGAACTGGTGAATGTTCTAGTCAAGCTCAAGCCTTTAGAGGGTGTAAGAGCTAGAACCAGCAGTTAACGAAAACTCATCATCAAATTCTTCGCTTAGAGTGGTTTAGAACAATTTAAGGGAAGTGGGCATTTGAAGAAAACACAAGTAGTCGCTTGAAATTTATGAAAACTTGATAAACATGTTTATATAGTAAATTTAGCGATAATCCATTATTGAAATCATAATATTGATGACTCAAAACACTATTGAGAAAATGGACATCAACAAAACAGAGAAGAAGACCAACCAGAATGCTGAAATAATGTTACATTCTTCAGAAAGCGAAACGATAATAAAGGAGAGAGGATGCAATTTGAAAACTAGAAAGAAAAAAAGAAGTGGAAAGCTTCCAGTTACATGTCTTGAGAGCACAGCAATTTAGAAGAACACGATAAAAAAGATAAGCATCAGATGAAACCAGAACAAGCTTCTGAATTGTGAGGCAAATGCAATGACTGAAGAGAGGCTGAGAAATTTTGGCAAACAAACTCTGCAATGGAAGGATTTTTGCGTGAATGAGAGATAGTGTGCGGTGACTAAGCATATATATAACTCTGGCAGTCGAAAAAAAACAAACAATGTGACGTGAATGACAGAGTGTGTGACAGAGAGAGAGGGATTTTGTTTTGGTGGGAGAGCAGAGGTGTGGAAAAAGAAATAGAAATATATAAATAAAATAATAATTCAACATGTTGTTTTCCTCGTATTTGTATGAGTCATTTATTTATATTATTTTATGTTTAATTTTTTTAAAAAATATATATATAAAAATATTTTAATGTTAAAAAACACACATATTTATATTATATTTTAAAGCATAAATTTTTTTTATGCTTATTAAAAAATAATATATTTATTTATTTTTAAAAGAAAGTTATAATATGTTATTATTATTTTTTTCAGAATAAATAAACCTGTTTGCCAAACTGAAGCTATGACTTAAAAGGAAAAACCAAAAAACAAAACAAAACAAAATTTATGGCTTGAGATTGATAACGTACTTGTTTTTCCTAACAAATTGAATGAAAATATTCTATAACATTATTTTTAGGTTGGATTACACAGATAATTTTTATATTTTATAATTTAATTTATTATTATTATTTTTTTCGATTTAGCTTCTTTATTTTTAAAAAAAATTTAAACCTTAATTTCTTATTTTAATTTTTTATAATTTAATCACTTTACTCTTTTTATTCTAATACATCTAAAATTTGAAACGACCTTGAAAATAAATTTAAAAGTTAAGGGATATAAAAATTTAAAATAAAGTGATTAAATTAAAAATAAATAAAAAAACAAAAAACTTAGAATATATAAAAACATATGTACGAGAATTCCAATTATTAAAAAATATTGAATTTTATTTTCTAGTGTATGAGTAAGTTAATTAATTTCTAATTTTAATTCTCAAAACTAAGTAAACATACACGTGACTATCACTATTTTATTTTCAGTTACTTTATTGTGCTTTATATTTTCGATTCATATTAAATTTTTAATAATTAATAAACATTATCTAATATTATTATTTGAGATGTATATAATGATTTAATAGTAAGATTAATAGTTATTAATTTTAAATTCTAAATTTAAATTACATCAAATACAAGTAAAATATATAATAATTCAATTACATTTAAATATTTTTATATAATTTTATTTATTCAATTAACAAATTTACCTAATAATAATGCATGTGACATGAAATTAAAAGTTACACAATCATTTCTGTTAGATTTTCTTACCAAATGAATGAAATTCTTTAAATTCAACAAATAATATTAAGTTTGAAATATTTTTAACAAACATTTTTTTTAACAATTTTACCTCCTATTCAATAAAAATATATATTATAATGCCTAAACTTTCCGTACTTGCTCAAAAATATTAAATTCTATACGTCCTATTAGCATCATTTTGGTACATGCTTTCGGTTGAAGAGTATAATATTACATAAAACTATCTCATTCTCTTTGCATAAAAATCTTATTAGTTCAAGTTATGGATATCTCAAATTAAGATAACAAGATTTAATTAATCCATACCATTCAACCTATTTTTATAAATTAATTAGATTTACCATCTCAGATAAACAAAAATGTTATAAAAATAATACTGATTTGTTTAATAATAAAAGAGAATAAATAATTCAATTAATTATTTTAAATTAAAAAATATGATCTAATATGTTGGATTAGATTGAAAAATTTGATACTCAAATCGGATTCGAGTTGAAAATTATACATTTATTCGGATTGAAAAGTATATAATCCATTTGAATTTATATTGACATATTTTATGATTCGATTAATACCAAATTATTATTAAAATTATAAATAAATATAATTTTTATTTTATAATGTATTATATTTAACATTATAAATACCAAAGTTACATTAAATTATTATTTATTTAACAATAAATATAAATATAAAATATCTGAAATAATTTAATAATTATCTTAACATAATTTTTTTCTTAAATGAGACTATATATAATAAATTTTGTTAGAGATACATTAATTTAAAATTTAAATATTGTGTATATTTGTTTTTTATATAACAAATTCACAAACAAAAAAATTAAATATCAATTTTACCTTAATTTATCTAAAAAAATATGATATGTTCTGATTTAAATTGATTTAGAATGGATTCGAATTGAAAATCTTAAAATTAGTTTAAATTTGAATTGAATTTATATTAGTAAAAAAAACAGATAGTTTTGATTTGAAACTAATCACTACTTAATGGTATAATAATAAAAATTATTGTCCTATTTATCGTAATTTTAAATCATAAAAGTTTTATTTAATAAAAAATACTTTAAGATCCACTGTCACAAATTTTCATATATATATATATATATACTCTTATTTAAAAAAAATCATCTTTGTTTGTAAAATGCAATTTAAAAAATAAAAAAATTAATTGATTTAAATATAAAGATATATTCTTGTGGTCACATTTTTTTCTTAACGAGTTAATTAAACTAAACTGCCTATAAAAATAATTAATACGTTTAAAGTGTATATATATGCTGATTTTATGATATTCAATTATTAGTATATGATTATAAAACTTACGTCTCTTTATCTTAAGTAATAGAATCGTACAAATTATTATTTTATTTATGCAATTCAAAGAATTAGTGGTACTGGTACTTGATAGGGACTCACGTGTCACACCTAACACATGCTAAAGTTCGGTTAAATCCATCTTAATCAATTTTTGTTTGCCTACTTGTACGAATAATTAAATACCACTACATTATTTAGTTTTATAAAGTCTCAATAATGTCCATATTAAATTAAAACAATATCTTACAAAAAAAATCACCGATATAACGTTACCACGGATATTATATATAATAATAATAATAATAATAATAATAATAATAATAATAAAAATAATAATTATTGATGTTACGTGCAAAGAGGACCCAGAGCACCCGGCCTACTTAAAGTTTGATTCTAAGCATATAACAAAACAAAACAAAAAACTCATAAAAATATAATTAATATCTAAAATTATACCTCGCAAAAAATTGGATATATTAAAGTAACAGAAAAATTGCATAAATTGCTTTTTTTTTTCGTAATAACATATTTTAATAGTAAAAGTTTTTAGTATTTTAGATTAATTATATTTTATGTTAATAATATATAAGATGAGTCTTAAAAATATCAAAATATTTAAATAATTATAATTATGTTAATATTATGTATAACATAAAAATTTATTCAATTAATAACTATTATTTAATATTCTAACAAAATTATATCACGTATATTTTATATGTATTTTTTTAAAAACATAATTGTAACTATTTAAATGTTGACATTGTTGTAACCTATTTTATATATTATGAACATACAATGTAATTAACTTATTTAAAATTTTATCATAATATTTTCAAGAAAATATATTTGGAATACACATAATAAAATTATGTTAAAAAATAAATGACAATTATTGATTAGATATGTTTTTATCATTATATATAATATCGTGGATATAATTATAATTATTTAAATTTCAACAGCTTGTTTCTGAACATAAAATATAGTGAATTTAATTTCTTAGAATATTGCATTATAGTTACAAGACAAAAATCACAGGGTATCTAAATTTTTTTGTCAAATTTGGAATAAATTAATCATACAGCTTTTGATTACGTATTTCCATTGAAGTAAATTGTTAGATCAAATTGATGAATGTGATATGTTAGATAGCTTTGGTCATCACGAGAGATATGGATTTGAGATGAGGTGATAAATGAGTGAAAATTAATTGTTTATAAATTTATCATTAAATTATTTATTAATTATACAATTTATCATTAAATTACTTATTAATTATACAAATAAATCATTAAAAATGAAAAATAGTAATATATTTATTAATTTATTATACAATTTATCATTAAATTACTTATTAAATATACAAATAAATCATTAAAAATGAAAAATAGGAATATATTTATTAATTTACTATACGTATTATGCAATTGAAAGTTATAAACTTGCTAATTATAAAGCCCATTATTATATAGTTTCTTAATTAACAAATTGAAAAAGTTTCACATTGGTTAGGAACGATGAATGTTATATTTTAGTTTATAAATAAAGTCTCTTTCTCTACTTTTAAAGCATCTCAAAATTTATAAATATTCCTCTATTTTGTAAGGATAATTGATTGATTAACTCAATTTTGTCTAATTAGTTATAATTTTGGAGTTCATTCATTTGTAAATAGTGAAAGTAGTCAACGATATCGGAGAAAATAGGTAACATTTATACTAAACCTCGTTAATTTTTTTATTTTTATTATTCTGTTTTAATATTTCTGCTTCAATATCTGTTTTAGTTTATTTTAACATTATATTTTCAATAGCATTATTTTTACGGGCTAATTTAAGTTTTATTCATTTAAATCATAAATGAATAGTAACTACTTAGAATAGGAAAAATATACCCGATTTTCCTAATAATTGGTATCAGAGCCGAAGGTTTCTACCTAGACATTTATTTGTATTCTGTTTGTTTGTTATTGGAATATAGTTGATAGTTGTTACGATCTGAAGAAATGATGGAAGAAAAGTCTCTCTTAAATAAAAGCTAACTATCCACATCAGGTAGAACAATGGTTATGAATACAAGATTCGAGGTGAAAAAGTTTGATGAAACCAGTCATTTCGATAGGTGGTAAGGCAAAGTTCTAGATGCTCTGTTTCAATAAGGTCTAGACATCGCCATTGAAAAAGAGAAATAAGATGAAGCAGATGAAGTCAAGTGGAAAAATATCAACCGATTGACATGTGGTACAATTCGTTCGTGTCTCTCAAGAGAAAAAAAGTATATGTTCATGAAGAAGACATCCGCAAGTAAGTTATGGAAGACATTAAATAACAAGTTCATATAGAAGAGCAAACAAAATCAGCTATATTTGAAGAAGAAGTTGTTCCGTTTTGAATATCTTCCAGGTACCACAATAAACGATCACATTACTGCTTTTAATCGATTAGTAACATATTTGTTAAATATGGATGAAACATTTAAAGATGAAAATTTAGCCTTAATATTGTTAGATTCCCTTCTTGATGAGTTTGATCACCTTATTACGAGCTTACTCGTTAGGAAGGATAAAGTGTCTTTTGAGGAAGTTTGCACTGCTTTGTATAATTATGAAATTAAAAAGAAAGCATGAATGAAGCAGTAGAGGCAATGTTTATAAGAGGGCTTCCACAAACTCAATAGAAAGTAAGGAGAGACATATCTCATTCAAAATGAAGGCTTGGTAAAGATGAATGTGCCTTTTATCATGAAAAAGGCTATTGGAAGAAAAATTGTCTGAAGCTGCTGAAAAAGGAAAAGTTGTGCCATCTGATGCATGTGTAGCTGAAAGCAATTCAAATTCAGATTTTGCATTGGTTGGTTCGTCAACAGCATCCCATCTTGGTGATTAGATTTTTGATTCAACATATACCTTCCATATATCTACTAATAAGGAATGGTTCTTTAACTTTGAAAAACTAGACAATGGAGTTGTTTTTATTGGTAGTGATTATCCATACAAAGTTTTAGGGATTGATACAATTTGTTTAAAGAATCAAGATGGTTCAACCAAAGTCTTGACAGATGTTCATTATGTTCTTGATATGAAGAAGAATCTCATTGATGTGTGAGTCTTAGAATCAAAAGGCTTCATTGTGACCAAACAAAATAGGGCATTGAAGGTTACTTTTGGAGCACTTGTGGTGATGAAAGGTATTCAGAAGAATAACTTGTAATACTACCTTGGTAGTATGGTTATTGGGTCAACATCAATAGAAATTTTAAAGGAAGAAAGAGATTCAGAAACTATCAAGCTATGGCATATGTGTTTGGAACATGCTGGTGAAAAAGCTTTACAAATTCTTGTAAAGTAAGGTTGTTAAAAGGTGCAAGAACTGACAAGTTTAAATTCTGTGAGCATTGTGTATTGGGGAAGAAGAAAAGAGTCAACTTTGGCACTGCACTCCATAATACAAAAGGCATTTTGGATTGCATTCATACGGATGTGTGGGGTTAACAAGAACTCCATCCATGAGTGGAAAACATTATTATGTGACTTTCGTTGATGACTTCTCTAGAAGAGTTTGGGTGTATCTCATGAAGAAGAAGGATGAAGTGTTGTGAATTTTTCTCAAGTGGAAGAAGATGATTGAGACTCAGACTGGTAGAAAGATCAAGCATCTGAGGTTTGATAATGTCATTGAGTACACAAACGATCCATTTATGAAAGTTTGTGAAGAAGAAGGGATAGTGCGACACTTCATTATTCGAGAAATACCACAACATAATGGAGTTGCAGAACTTATGAACCAAAATTTGCTAGAGAAGGTTCGGTGTATGTTGTTAAATGCTAGATTAGGCAAGCAATATTGGGCTGAGGTTGTGACATATGCATGTCACCTTGTCAACCGTCTACCATCGTATGCTCTTGAAGGAAAAACCCATATGGAGGTATGGTTTGGAAAACCTACTAGAGATTACAATGTTTTACACGTGTTTGGTTATATTTCATACTACCATGTAATGTAATCAAAGTTGGATCTAAGAGCCAAGAATGCTATTTTTTGATGATCCCCTCTGGTTCTAAGGGATTTCGACTATGGGGCCTTCAAACGAAAAATATAATCTTCAGTAGAGATGTTACCTTTGATGAATCTGCCTTGTTGAGAAAAGTAATTGAGAAGATTGATGATACTTTATAGCAAGTGAAGCAAACTTCGAAGCAGGTGGAGTTTGAAAGTAGAATTATTAATCCAATTGGTGGAGAAAAAACAGAAGTTGATCCTCTATTGACAGAAGATGAATCAGATGAAGAAGAGGTTTTAACCCAAGAACCTCCACAATAACAAGAAGAAATTACAGTTGATAGGTCACAACGACAAAATGTCAAAGTTTCTACTCGATACAAAGATATGGAAGATCTACTTGCTCAGTTTAAGAATACGTTGGCCTGTGCACTTTCAGTTGTGCATGATGATGTTCCTTCCATATATAAAGAAGCAATTAGAAGCATTGAAGTTGAAAGATGGAAGGAAGGTATGGACAAAGAAATTATGTCCCTTTGGAAGAATAAGACATGGAAGTTGACACAAGTACTTAAGGGCAAGAAGAAAATTAGCTGTAAGTGGGTGTATGCAAAGAAAGAAGGATTTCTTAACAAAGATGGTGTTCGCTACAAGGAAAGGTTGGTGGCTAAGAGATGTTTTTTTGGCCTTGGTAGCATATTTGGATTTAGAACTAGTTCAACTTGATGTGAAAACTGTGTTTCTACACGGTGACTTAGAAGAGGAAATCTATATGTCTCAACTAGAAGGGTTTAATGTTGCTGTTAAAGAAAATTGGGCTTTCAAACTGAATAAAATCATTGTATAGATTGAAGCAATCTCTGAGGTATTAGTACAAACGATTTAATCAGTTTATATTGCAGTAGAAGTACATATGATAATTGTATGTATTTTCGTAAGCTACAAGATGAGTTTTTCATCTATCTCCAATTATACGTCGATGATATGTTGATTGCATTGAAGAGCCAAGCATAAATTGAGAAGTTGAAAGCTCAACTAAGTCCGTAGTTCGAGATGAAAGATCTGGGAGAAGCCAAGAAGATTCTCGACATAGAGATAAGTAGAGACATGAAGAAGAGGAAGTTTAGTTTGACCTAGAGTCAATATTTGAAAAAGATACTACAATGTTTTGGTATGAATGAATAGACAAAACCTATAAGTACTTTGCTTGTTCCTCATTTCAAGCTTAGTGCTCAATTATCTCCCAAGAATGATGTAGAACGATAATACATGGAAATGATATCGTATGAAAATGCAGTTCATAGCTTTATGTATGCAATGGTGTGTATGAGACCTGACATTTCATATGTGGTTGATATTGTAAGCAGGTACATGCATAATCCTGGTAAAGGACATTGGTTGGCTATGAAATGGATTCTACGATATATTTTAAATACAATAGATGTTGGTTTAGTATTTCAACAGGATAATACTATTGGTCAATATGCAATCAGATATTATGATTCTGACTATGTAAGAGATTTAGATAAGTGTCGATCAACTACTAGTTATGTGTTTACTCTTGCTAAAGCACCAGCCAATTGGAAGTCGACCTTGCAATCCATAGTTCCTTTGTCTACAACAGAGGCAGAGTATATGGCAATTACATAGGCTGTGAAGGAAGCTATTTGGTTATGAGGTTTGCTTAAATACTTGGGAGTTAGTCAAAACATATTAAGGTGTTTTATAACAGTCAAAGTGTTATTCATTTAGAAAAGAACCAAATCTACCATGCATGTACAAAACACATTGACGTTTGTTACCATTTCGTGCAAGAGATTATTGAAAAAGGTGGAGTATTAGTTCAAAAGATCAATACTATAAAGAATCCTGCAGATATGGTAACCAAGGTGGTAACAACAATCAAGTTCAAATATTGTCTGGACTTGGTTAACATCCTACAAATTTGAATTGGCAATGTCGTCATTGATATAGAGTTTGAAAAAATCATTTAAGAAGACGCTAAGATGGAGATTTTTTGTATAACTCTTTAGTGACCAAAATGAAAAAAAAAGTCTCACATTGGTTAGGAATGAATGTGGGTGTTGTATTTTGGGCTATAAATAAAGCCACTTCCTCCATTTCTAAAGCATCCCAAAATTTGTAAATCTTTATCTCTTTTGTAAGGATAATTGATTAGCTCAAATTTGCCTAATTAGTTGTAATTTTGGAGTTTATCCATTTGGAGATAGTGGAGTGGTCAACGACGCCCGAAGACATATGTAACATTTATATTGAATCTCGTTAAATTTCTTTTATTATTTTGCTTTAATATTTCTGTTTCAATATTTGCTTTAGTTTATTTTAGCATTATATTTTTAATAATATTATTTTTTCACTTTACTTTGAGTTTTATTCATTTAAATCATAAGTGAATAATAAATACTTAAAATAGAAAAAATATACTCAATTTTTCCAACACTTATTGTACTTGAGCTTCTAATTAGATTTGAAAAAAATATTAATTACACAAATTTATAACTATTTTTATGGTTGTGAAAAGATAAAAAATTTCATCAAAAGTTGGCCAAAGCTAGCACCAATATAATCCAAATTTCAAATACAAATCAAAACAATAGAAGAAAACCAATCCAACTCTTGAGATCCAAACTTGACAGCAATAAACTACTTAAAACATCAAAACTAGCAAAATACAGCTCCTTATATCTTCAACCACAACAAGCAGCGTAAGGAGTTAGTGACTAAAGAACCTAGTAGTAAAGACTAGCTTTAAGCCTCTTTATAAGCAAACTCAATCCTGAACTAGCATATGTATCAATCATAGCATTAAAGACAAGGTTTAAAAGCTTCTAAAGAAACAAATATCCAACTATTTTTGTTTTGCTCTTTTCCCCTTTTTTGTTTTTTTTTAAATCGGTTAACTAGTGGAGGTAAGTTGAAAGAAAAAATTTATCAGTATAGAAGTATGGTTGTTGATTTTTCATGACAGGTCAAATCTCTAAGGATTATCCTCTTGGAAGTAAAGACGAGGACAACAAAATAAGAATGGAAAACGAAAATCCATATTTTATAATATAAGTGGGAAGATGGACAGAGATTGTATTACCTAAAATTATATACTCTATTTTTAATAAATATATGAAATTTAATTTTTTTAATTTTTTTTATAAATTTAATTTTTTTTAAACTCAAATTAATCATAAATAATGCATTATATATTTTATGTTTTATCCTTAAGTCATATTTTTATTCTATTAAAACATTAATAATTTTTCTTTTACAAAAATTATTTAAACTATTTATTTAAATTCTAAAAATCTAAAATCTTATAATTATTTTAAAACCTAAACTATGTAACAATGTTCTATCAATGTTGTTTAATATTAGAAGGATTATGTACTTATTGTTACATATATTTATTTTTTTCCTTTTCATATAAATATTATCTTTTATTTATTATTTATTGACTCTAAATTTTATTTCTCCGTTGCCAAATATTTTTTTATTGGATTACTTCTTTTTTATAAATTTTCTTTTATAATAAAAATAAAAAATTATTAAAAAAATAAAAAATATATTTAACATATTATTATGAAAAATAATACATAGATAAACAAGTAAAGAATAAAAATGTATTGGTCTAAATCAAAAATACATAAATACAAATATATATAAATTGTGAAAATAAAATTTAAAAAACATAAAATAGGAAGATTATTGAAATAACTTAGGCTAGTGTATCATACGATACCCTAGTATTATCCTGTGTAACATAATTTTTTAGTTCACTGTGAGTGTTTAAAAACTTCAAAAAAAAAATATTTAACATATTACTATGAAAAATAATGCATAGATAAATAAACAAGTAAAAAATAAAAATATATTAGTCTAAATCAAAAATACATAAATACAAATATATATATATATATAAATTGTAAAAATAAAATTTAAATAACATAAAATAGGACGAATATTGAAATAACCGAAGTTCGTATATCATACGATATCCTTAAGATAATTTTTTAATTCACTGTGAATGTTTAAAAATTATAAAAATTTATTTTTAAGATACAATAATCAACTAGTAACAAACTTATATCATACTTTGTTACCTCAACCAACTTTCAAGTGTTCCAAGGAAAATAAACACACTGTAATGTCCGGAGCAGTAGTAACGTCTGTACAGCAAAGCAAAATAATAAAAGCCAAATAAGTGGCTCAAAGGCAAAATTAATTGTGGGAAAATAAACAACCCAAACGGGCACGACGGAAAAAAGAAATGAAAGCAAAATAACGATTTAAGAATAAAAGCAAGAGATGGTTTAAATTTTAATTTATAAAAAATTTCAACAAACAACCACGTGAATGAAAATTGATGAATATTTCAAATCAAAATTTGATACAAAAATAATGTTAACAATTTGAAACCTACGTATTCGATATATATATATATAGAATTCACTGCAATGCAAATGAAGGAAAAGAAACACACTGCAATGTAAGGAGCAGCAGGAATGTGTCTCCACATCAAAGAGAAAATAATAAAAGCCACGTAATGCAAAATGAATTGTAGTCAAACAAACAAGTTATTTGGAGAGAATTAATTACTTAAAGATTCTAGTGATTTGTAGCGAGAAATAAAAATTTAAGTAACTCAAAGAGATTATGTATTATCCTCATTTAAAGGGTATATATAAATATGACATCCTACGTTTGTGCGAGCTACGTATAAGCGACCTAGATACAAAATTATATATGAACTAAATAGAAAGCAGATCATTATAAACGTTTCATTGTTAGGTCATTACATACATATAATCATAGGTCGTTATATTCAGGTCGTTCTCTGGTTTTCTAAGCAAATTTTCCAGGTGGCTCATATGGAGAGAGAAAACTGTGGTCATGTTGGCATCTTGCGACTTCAAAAAATCTTGACATCTAAGACTTTGTAGCTGGATAATGAGGTCCTTAGGTCAACGAGACTGTGTGCGTTACAAATCTCGTTGTGCCCATGCCATCTCGAAGTCATCATTATAACTTCGCTATCCCCCAGCGGGATACTTGCATTCATTAGGTTGTATGCCCATTACATATTTAATACCAAACATTAACTCTCATATTCTCTTGATTTGTGAAGTCAAGGGAATAACATATAGTCGTCTATTTTATATTAGATAACTCGAATCAATTGATCCAACGTATGTAAATATATAACGGTCATTCAGACGGTACATCTTCTAGGAGTGAGGTTGTTTAATTACAGAATACTTTTAATTAGTTTTATTCTAGATGAGACCTTTTAGCTTCTCGTTCTCCCTTTATAAATAGTGTAGAAATTTACTTTTACATCATCTGTTTTAACTTAGTAAATTTATCTTCAAAGAAGTTTAGCCAATTAATTACTCAGGCATCATTTCTTTTTCGATCAGATCATTTTAAAAATTACTTAGTAGGTATCTCCTGGGTCAGGTCGTGTCCCATCTAGGTTGTTACAAACCAAACGACTTGAGATGAAAGGGAGTAGTGACAACATGCCTATCTTGAGGATCGTTAAAGAAGGCATTCTCACTTTTCCTACCTCATCGGGATCCAAGACAATGTCTGCCTCGTCTTCATAGGGTCAAATTTCTGTTATCAGGATTCCCGTGTTGGCATCTATAAAAATCCCTCGTTCTAAAAAGAAAAGGGAAAATAAGGGTGATCCAACCCATAGGACTAAAGGCAAACATCAAATAGAAAAGATGTCCATCGTCCTAACAACAAAGGACTTGGAGAAGATAAGGCAAACGTACGATCTCCCTGATCGCGTAAGTATAATACTAGTACCTCCCCACTTATATGATGTTGACGATCCTCCATCGGGGTTATGGGTAATTCATCTAGTGGCCTTTAAGATAGGTCTTCGCTGCCCCTTCCCTAAATTGGTAGCTCTTGCTTTGAGTACCTTTGACATAAATTTTGTACAAATAAACCCAAACAGATGGCAAACCCTTTTAAGTCTCTCAATGGTTACTCGAGAATATGGAATAGACCTCGCTAGTGATGAGTTAAGGTGCTTATATTGTTTAAAGAATAATGGCTTAAACAAAGGGAGGGCGTACATATCTTGTGTCATCAGTCACAGGTTGCATCTCAAACTCCCTGATAGTAGCTCTGATTGGAAGGACAAGTATTTTTACATCATCAGGGACATTTGGGGTGACAAGGTTGATTTTCCTGTTTCATATACTTGGAACCATCACTTTAACACTTCGCAACCTCAAGCCAACGAACTCGTGAGTAAATTGGATATTAGTGGTAAATAAAAAATAAGACGAACTAAACTACAGAACATTTCGCATGAAAGTTATCGCAATATCCTGAATGTAGTTTGTTTGAAGAAGTCTAAGGTACATTGAGATTATTCAAACGAATACCAAGGTCATTTTCTACTTATGATATAATTTTTCAACTCGCGCTTATGATAAAGTTATTGATGTTATTTCTTTTGCAGGCATGGATTACTCGCACATTGACCTAGAAGACTTGATTGGCACTACAAGCATTCATGATTTGGCTCGCTCATACCCTCGCTTAGAAACTATGTCCCATTCGCCAACTTGGGACGAAGATCTCTTTAAAGAGGACTTGGAGGTCGCTCCAATTACTGAGGTCACAATTCCTCTGTCAACGTTTGGTAATCCAAATTTTTCATCTCCTCATATAGCTCATTTTAAGAAGTTTAGGGTATGGTGAGATTATTTAAATGAATACCAAGGTCGTTTTCTACTTACGATATAATTTTTCAGCTCATGCTTATGATAAAGTTACTAATGTTATTTCTTTTGCAGGCATGGGTTACTCACATATTGACCTAGAAGACCTAATTAACACTACAAGCATTTAGGATCTGGCTCTCTCATACCTTTGCTTAGAAACTATGCCTCATTTTCCAACTAGGGACGAAGGTCCCTTTGAAGAGGACTTGGAGGTCACTCCAATTACTGAGGTCACAATTCCTTAGTCAAAGTTTGGTAATCCAAGCTTTTCATCTCCTCATAGACATGAAGTTTTTAAGAAAAGGAAGTTCAGGGAAGAGTATACCCTTGGGATGGAGGCCATAGATATGGATGACTTTGAATGTGATGAGATCATCCTGAAAGATGCAATGGTCTTGGATACTTTAGTCACTTATTTTAGCAAGGGGATCTTTGGATGAACGGACCTTAAAAGTGATCAGTTTTTTCATTTTGTTGTAGACACTAAGAGGTTGCAAGTTAGGGCGACCCACATAAGCGAAGGAGGGACTAAAAAGGGAGCTAATAGCATATCATTTGTTTAAGGTAAATAGTTTGCTATTATTACTCGATAAATTATATTATTATTATTATTATTATTATTATTATTATTATTATTATTATTATTATTATTATTATTTAACACATCTCATGTGTAGGCGGTATGCCTGACCAGAGAGGGCAAGGTGTCCCTCAGAGGCTATAAGTGCGAGGTTCAGGCCAACCATTTACAAATTACCAAGTACGAGAAGACGGTGAAAGACAATGATATCTTAATGGCCGAGAAAGATGCAAAGATTTTGAACCTTGAAAACGAGCTTATTGACAAGGTAGAAAAGTTACAGAAAGTTGATACCTATTTTTTTGAGAAGGGGGAAGCGGGTAAACATTTTGAACATATCGTTATAGAGGCCAAGGAGAAGAATTACGCTCTTCAAGACTAGTTAAGTGCCATGTCGAGTCAGGTTAGCTCGTTATCTATGATGGTAGACACTTTGAAGGTGCAGTGTACCGAAGCTTATTGCAATAATGTTAGCTTCGTGGTGGAAAATCTAAGGACATAAGCTGAAAAGCTAAGACTTGACCATGCCTTACCTGGCTTTGATGTGTGTTTTTCAAAGTAGTAGATCCAAGGCACCAAGGACTGCTACCCCACAAACTTCACCTCATATTATAGAGATTGTTCCTAGATGTTCACTTAGGGGTGTGGTAGAAGAAGCCACCCTGTGAGGGATTTATTTTAGTATTTTGTAAAGATAAGTGTAACAAATATTTTGGGAATTTTAAATTGACTTCATTAAATATGGTTGTTTACTTCTATATATATATATATATATATATATATATATTCTATTTGATTGTACTTGTTTCCATTTATCGTTCATATAATATGCACAACTCTAAGCATTTGAGGTCGTGCTTATACAGTTTAATAATAACACTAGGTGATCTAATAGAATTCGTTGTCTCATCATAGGCCATTTTGACATATACTGATGGATTATAGCAAGGTAAGCTCAGAATACCTGTTTGAAACGGGGTCATTGTTATCTATTAAAGCACTCCCTATTATAGGGGAGTGATTTGTTACTTGTTATAGAAAGAAGATTAATTCGATAATCGTAATTACTATGTAGGTCGTGACTGATACGAGGAAATGAGCTCCCTCTCCCACCCATAGCGAGGAGGTTAACTAGGCCTCCCCCAAAGTCATAAGGGGAGAAAAAGATGAGAAATTCCTAGCATTTCCCAAGTCAACTCTGGATGGGATGCCTACTCTCCTACTAACGAGTAGTTTATGCATTGATAAATTACCTCAGAATGAGGGATTATCCTCGTTAGAGAGAGGTATTAACCCTTTGTAGAGTATATATCCATTGAAAAAAGATAAGAGTGAGACTAGTGGTATTAAAGGTCTCTTCAGAGATGGACAGTTTAATGTTCCTCGTGTATAGGAGGAATTATATCACCATTTTAGGGTGTATGATAGCGAGGCGTATACTCGATGTAAGTATCTTATTGATGTAAAAGTTATGACAATATCGATTTTATTTTTAATCTGTTTGACATATCTTTAATCGTAGGGCATAGCTCTGGCGATAGATTCAAAAAAAGAGTCTGAGATGTGTCAGGAATCATCTGGATTTGTGAATCGGGAATTATGCGTGTTAAAGTTTCATTGTAAATTCTTGGAACAAGAGTTAGCGGATTCATGAAAATATTTAAAATTTTCACATCTCGAATAGGAGAGGTACATAGATGAGCGAGATGGGTTACATAAACTAGTTGAATATTGGAAACACAGAGAACTCGAGAAAAGCCAATCATAAAGTTTGTATCATGAAGAAATGCAATATCCATGTGTAATAATATTTGCAATAATTTGTAATACCAGATCATGTGAATGGTATTGTAATCGTTGGAACTCCTATTATTTTTTCTTTATCTTAAGTAATTTAAAGTGGTTTTGAAAATGCTTATACTTATCCTGCAATATGGTCAGAATTGTAGCTCGCGTCTCAAGTGGGGAGGTCAGGGGACTTCACCTCCGATCATAAGGTATAGGATGTATCCTGCATCTCAAATGGGGGGAAGGGGTTAGAGGACTCTACTTACAAACATGAGGCATAAGACATATTCTGGGGGGGGGGGGGGGAGGGTCAGGGGACTCCATTTCCAATCATGAGGTTTAGGATGTGTCTTGCATCCCAAGCTAGAAGGTCGAATGATGTTTTCCAACTTAGGGGCATAAAATAAGGTTCTTGAGACATGCGGTGTGTAAAGATTAATGCCTGCCCTATGTATGTACTCCTTTGGGTATATTTTGCATCGCAAGTAAAGGGTCAAAGGACTCCACCTCTAATTGTGAGGCATGGGATGAATTTCGCATTCCAAACGAGATGGTCGTTCAACTATTTTTAACTAGGGGGTTCATTAAATAAATTCAACAATTGTTCAAAAGATAATGTACTTATTTGAAGAGTTCTCCATTCCAACTCAGGGTCTCTTTTCTATCAAATAAGAGCCCGTAGGGGTGATATCGTATATTTTATATGGACCTTCCCATGTTGCGGCAAACTTTCTTGTGCTGGTTTCGACTTTGTTACCCAATTCACTTTGCAAAACCCACTCCCCAATATTGAAACTCTTGTGCTTAACAAACTTGTTATATGTCTTTTGGAATGTTCTTTTTGGCAACTCGAGTCTTATCAAGGCTTGTTCTCATTTTTCTTCAGTTAATAGAAGGTCTTCCCATCTTAAATGATCACTATCATCTGGCGTGATACTAGATCAGAGGGTAGGCTCTTGTATCTCTAGGGGTACGATCGCCTCAGTGCCATAAACGAGGGATAAAAGGGTTTCTTCTGTTGACATTATGGGAGTAGTCCTTGTGGCCCAAAGAACGCCGGGTAGTTCATCGACCCATTTTCCTTTGGCTTCTTCCAAATGTTTCTATAGTATATTGATGAGTGTCTTATTAGATGACTCAGCTTGACCATTCGCTTGCAGTCGGTAAGGGGTGGAATGATATAACTTGATGCCTTTCTCATTGTAAAAAGATATTAGTTTGTATGTATCTACATATGATGTTGCACCATATATATCTTTCTACTCCATTTCTTGGATTCGAGCTAAAGGTTATGCCTTTATCCATTTAGTGAAATAATCAGTTGCCACGATAAGGAATTTCATTTGGTCTGAGGTGATGGGCAATGGTCCCACGATATCCAAACCCCATTTCTGAAATAACCATGGGTTAACAATAGATTTCACGTCAGCACCTAGTTGGTATGGCACATTGGCTTGCCTTTGACACCTATCACACCTTTTGACGTAAGATATGTAATCTTTAAGAAGGGTAAGCCAATAGTAACCTTGTCAGATAATTCTTTGCAAAAGAGTTATTCCTCTAGAATGAGCTCTACATTATCCATCATGTAAGTCGCTCAGGACCGTCTAAGCCTCGGCCGTGGGTAGGCATTTCAACAACGGGCCACCATAATTCTTTCTATATAAGACTCCTTATATAACGAAATAGTTTTTTGCTTTTTTTGTGAGTTTGCAAGCTTAGTGCTTGTCTTCTGGGAGAATACCATTGACAAGGTATTCTGTATATGGTTTCAACCTGGAAACATGAATCGTAGACATGAGGTCCGATTGATTTTGATCTTTTACTTCACTTATGCTAGTGCTAGGTCTTAACAAACAGGATACCAGTGTGACTCTTTTTGAATCTGAATTCACTACAAAATTCAACGTAGCCAAGGAATCAGCATGAGCATTTCCTCCTCGAGGAATTTTCTTGATCTCAAAAATTTTGAATACTACTTTTGCTTTTTTCACCTTTTGTACGTAAAGTTTCATTCTTTCTTCCTTAGCTTCAAAATCGTCGTTGACCTGGTTTACCACTAGGTGTGAATCATTATGGATTAATACCTTCTTAGCTCCAAGGGTTATTAATTGTTGCAATGCCAAGAGTAGGGTCTCATACTCAGCAATGTTGTTGGTTGCTTGGAAAGTGATCCAAAGACATTGCTCTATTAGACCTCTCATAGGGGTGAATATTACGATTCCAACTCTTGTTCCTCATGAATTTCTTGTTCCATCTACATACACCTTCCATAACTCCATTTCTGGGGGAGGTCTTTCTCCCACTAAGGTTGATTTCACTACATGTATGGGAGTACATTCTTTATTGTTCTCATGTGTCCATTTCGTGACCAAATCTGCGAGGGCTTATCCCTTGATAACGACTAGAGGTTTATAATGTATTTCAAATTCACTCAACTCAATGGATATTTGAGAAAGATGCCCAAAAAGGTGTGATTTACCCAAAAAATATTTCAAGGGGTATGGGGTAAGGACCACTATTATGCCCCTATAAACGAATGACTCACACAGTACACTGGGTGTTAGGCTCCCTCTTTGTCAACCATCAATACAGAACTGAAAACTTTGTCCATAAAGGATATGTACATATACAAATCTTCTCCTATCGTAGGATTAGTTAAAAGACACATTTTCCCCAAGTAATATTTAATGGACAAAAAGGCTCGTTTGCATTCTCTGTCCCAAAGGTATTCTATGTTCTTTTTCAACAATCAAAAAAATGGTAGAGACTTTTCAGTGCACTTAGAAATGAAGCCGCTTAAAGCTACGATATGTCCATTCAATTGTTGGACTTCCTTGAGTCAAAAAGGAGACTTCATATTGATCAGGACCAAGATTTTATCTGGGTTGACTTCTACGCCTCTGGATGTCACCAAGAACCCCGAGGCTACCCCAAATATACACTTCTTTGGGTTTAGGTGCATTTTATAACTCTAAATTATAGTGAACACCTCTTTAAGATTAGATATATGATCTTTAGTACATTTGATTTTAACCATTATGTCATCGATATACACCTCTATGTTTCGCTCAATTTGGTTTTGGAACATCTTTTCCATCATTCTTTGATAGGTAGCATCGGTATTTTTCAAACCGAACGACATCTTAGTGTAGCAAAATGTCCCCTCTTTCATGATAAATGCCATTTTTTCTTCATCTCTAGGATGTATTCAGATTTGATGGTAGCTCGAATAAGTATCCATAAAGCTCATTGATTCAAACTCAACCATGAAATCTACCAATTGGTCAATATTAGGCAAAAGGGAGCAATCTTTTGGGGTCGCCTTATTCAAATCGGTGAAATCCATGCACATTTTATGCTCACCTCTTGCTTTGTTCACTAAAACCTAACGAACCCAACCCACACTTTTCAAGGACTCAATCTCCTCTTGAAAATCTCATTCTTGTCTCTGGTGAATCTCTGTTTTGTTTGTTGGATCGACTTTTTGGTGTGATCTAGGCATAACTCTTAAGAGATGATATTTGGGTCAATGTTGGGCATGTCCCCAGGCTTCCAAGCAAACAGATCCACGTTATCTTTAAGAAATCAATAAGAGAAGCTTTGTATGGAAAAGGTAGTTTAGCATTGATTTTCATGGATTGGTTATTCTCAATTTTCCCTATATGAACCATGTCATATTCACTGTGGACTTCCATCGTTGGGATGACCTTTGTTCTTTAATTTCTATTTCCAAGATTGGGTAGCGCATTCTTCATAATGGCATTGTAACAACTCTATGCCCTATCTTATTCCCCCTCAATCTTTGGGTACTTAATTAGTTGATGGTATGAAGAAGGCATCCCTTTCATTTGTGTATCCATGGGTGGCCCAAAATTGCATTATAAGATGTTAGGGTGTTCAAAACGATAAATTTTGTCAAAATTATGAAGCCTTCTACCGACATTGGTAGACATATGGTACCTATCGACATCATTACACTACCATTGAAACCAACCAGTGCTTAATTGTTTGAATAGTAGGTTCATAAGTGGGAGGATTCACTTGGGATGTCCCTACAATGAAATGAGGATCTAAAACTATTTGGGAACATTGATCAACATCTATGTGTCAATGAGGGTCATGGACACGAGTTATATGTTCCCTTCTAGAGGGTTGACGTACTATTTGGGGGCTACTGGGTGTGTAGAATGAACTCCCTATGTCTGAACACATGTTTTGTTATACATGGGATCTTAGCTTTCTTTTCTCCCTTTGGCATTCTATGAAAGCTTGTTGCATTTCTGTTATTTGTTTCTAAAGTTCTTTTATCATCGCATCTCTTTCGAACAGAGCATTGTCTGAACAACAATTTGGAGAGGTACCTATAGGTCGTGTGGCTTGTATGGACGGACCCATATTGCGAAGGGTCAAATCATAGTTTTTTCTAGCTGAAGTAGCTATTAAATCATGATCTGTGAATGACCTAAAAAGCAGGGCAAGAGGCGCTCTATTGTTAAGGTCGAATTCTTAAGCCAATGGGGCAAGGTTTTTTATTCGTTCACTAATCAGGTGTGGACAATCCATTACATGCAAACCGAGAACACGAGTTGATTCTCTTAGTATATGATCAGGTCTCAAATTCCAACTACGAATTAGAAAGGTTTGAGTTCCCACAGACGGTGCCAATTGTTTAGACATGAATAAAATCCAGATAAGTGGCTTATAGGAAAAATGAATTGTAGTCAAATAAACAACCTGTTTGGAGAGAATTTCAAGTGTTCAGGATTCTAGTGATTTGTAATGAGAAGTAGAAATTTAAGTAACTGAATGGGATCATGTATTCTCCTCATTTAAGGGGTATATATAAGTATTACATCCTATGTGCATGTAGGGTTAAGTATAAGTGACCTAGATACAAAATTATATATGAACTAAATAGAAAGTAGACTGTTATAAACGTTACATTGTTAGGTCATTACATACATATCATCGTAGGTTGTTATATTCAGGACGCTCTCTGGATTCTTAAGCAAAGTTCCCGGGTAGCTCATAAAGAGAGAGAGAACTATGGTCAACCAGACTATATGCTTTACAAATCCCATTAGGCCCAGGCCATCTCGAAGCCATCATCATAATTTCGCTATCCCCCAGTGGGGTACATGCATTCATTAGGTCGTATGCCTATTGCATATTTAATAGAAAACATAACCCAAACGGAAACAATAGAAAACATAACCCAAACGGGAACAACAGAAAAAATAAATGAAACCAAAATAACCATTTAAAAATAAAAGCAAGTGATGGTTTCAATTTTATTTCATAAAAAAATTCAAGAATCCCCCACATGAATGAAAATCGATAGATATTTCAAATCAAATTTTGACACCAAAATAGTATTTAATGTTTTGAAATCTATATAGGACAGGTTCGTGCTACTTTTTGAACCTTCCCTTTTGAAAATATATTTATTTTACTGGCTGACTAGTAAATGCAATGTCTTTGAACTATTTAGTCGTTCATGTAAGTGATGACATACTTCACACATGAATCTTTCCTGGCACAATTTAGTTCTCAATATTATGTACATTTTGGCCATAAACCTAAGTCTAGTTCTATGAGTGTTTCTAAATAATTAAGCCCTATAGTTCCCTTTTAAAGCAGTTCCACCTCTCTATCATATAGGTGATTTCTTATCTAAAAGAGTAAATTGCAAAAATAATCTGCTTATTCCGCTCGGGTATTTTCTTTATAAGAACAATTAAAAGCCTTAGCTTACTTTGTATCTTATGGGTATCACAACTTTCATCATAGGAATGCACTTGAGGGTAAGTTGCCACGGTTTTCTCACTAAGTCTTAATAATTAATTTGTCTCTTTGAATCTAGATCATGGAATCTCCAGTCAACTAGGTTGGGTTTCCTTTGTAAATCCTTATTCATTCATGGATTTTAGTCTCATTCCTATCAACGATTTAACAACTAACTCTTGATTTAATCCTTTGGTTAATGAATCATTTATGTTATCCTTTTACTTCACATAGTCAATAGAGATAACTCTAGTTGAGAGTAATTTTTTGGTATTATATTTATGATATATATGTTGAGACTTACCATTATATATAATGCTCTATGCCCTATTAATAGTTGATTGACTATGACAATGAATGCATATTGGAGGCACATGCTTCTCACTTAGTTTCTAGGTGAGTCTTTAAATAATAATTGCCAAGTTCTAACAAACACATCTCAAAAATATATTTGTTCTTATGCACATTAGATTTCATATTAGACACATACGAATATTTTGAATTTAAGCTCTCTCATCAATCGAGAAATTTCTAGATCGACTGAGAATCAATCTACTTAGATAAAAAAGTCTTAGAATTAATTTTTCATTTGAACATATCAATTGAGTTATTAATCGATCGAACATTCTATCGATCGAAAAATGACTAGATCGATCTACCTACTTTAAAATTAATTATTTATTATATTAGATTGATGGAGAATTGACTAGATTGATCGATCGATCATGTTTTGATCATTGTATTGGATCGATTGAAAAGATTTTCAATCAATTGATTTCTATGTTCGATTGATCAAGCATAACTTAGATCAATTGTCTCGCTAGGATTTCAACTTTAAATATATTTCTTACTCGAATTGAGTTGGTTTATTACTATATTGTCCTTATTCTTTAAAACTATTTTAATTGATTTTATTGACATAATAATAATATTACTTTAACCTACTACTTCAAAATATTCTATTTAAACAAACCTAGGTATACAAATTTCTCGACCACACAAGAGCATTATTCTTTTCATCTTAAGATCTATCTCTTAAGTTGTTTTGCAAAAATAAGATCATATTTCTTAAAGCTTATTTATTTATTCTATCAAACATTAGTGTTGTTTTTGATTGATTGATAACCCTAATTAGTTTATGATATTTTGATAAAATATTCATATAGCTTATTATTTATTTCGTTCTTGAATTATTGGATCAAATAATTATGTGTCCAATATCATAATTATTTTTCCTTAAAGAAGTTATCTTTATTCAACTTGTGGTTAATCTGCTTATTCTAGGGTTTCTAATTGATTTTGATTTAACTAATATTTTATTAAATCATCTAGCTAAGGTTTTTCATTATGGAATCTACTCTAGGACACATATTGCACTTGTGTTATTGTGATAACTTTGCAGGTGCCAGTTGAATGGGTTTGATAACTCATGTGACTTGAGTTTATCGAAATGTTGGCCCGGATTCGAACACCTTACTTATGGAGACTTCGAAAGAAATCAAAGACATATAAGTAAGTTACTTGAGACATTACCTTGGTGGATAGTTGGAGTCCTAGCCTTATAATTGAGCATATTTTCATAATGGATAGTTAGATAGTTCAGTAGACTCGTGGTTTTCCTCTTAGTTTATTGTTGTGGCCTAGGTTATTTCCACTTAAAAATCTTGCGTGTTATTTTCTTTTTCTACATTGTTTTATTTAAACGTATCTAATTGTCCACGAAAATTTTAATTAGTCATATTTTTGCTAATTATATATTTACCCATCTAACTAATTAGATTTGTAACTAAATAAACATTCAATTGGTATTAGAGCATATTCCTAGATACACTTAATGTTTCCTACGACCTTGTTATATATCATTTAAGATAGGGTTCTTCTATAACCTATGCCTCTTACTTTGATGGCTCTAATTACCCATATTAGAAGGCTCGTATGAGAGCCTTTCTACAATCTATAGAAGAGAGTGTCTAGAACTTTGTGCTTTATGGTGAGGAACTACCTACGGTTATCAAATATAATGTATCCACTCTTAAACCAAGGAAAGATTGGACCAACGAAGACAAAATTGATAGTAACTAAAATTAGAATGGTATTAATGCTATCTTTAGTGTTGTGTCTATTGATGAGTTTTGTCATATTTTTTATGCTGATATTGTTAAGCATGCTTGGGATATTTTAGAGGTTGCTTATGAGGGGACCATATAAATTAATTGAACTAAACTTCGCATGTTTGGTACTCAATTTGAAAATTTTAAGATAAAAGAAGATGAGACCTTTTTTCTAAATTCTATGTTAAATTTTATGCGAAATTCATTGCTATTAATGAAAGCAAGAATGTAGACACTGTTAAAATTGAGAAACTTATTAGCTCACTTCAAACCTTTTAGATGAGTTTTGGAACACCTCCAAAGAACAATTCAAAACCACCATGATCGATGAAGGTGACAGTAAGAATGATGAGGATAATAAAGAATTCATACTCTTAGCCAAAAGATTCACGCAAATTTTCAACCAGAACAATTTACAAAGTAATTGGCAACCAAGTTGTTCAAGGGATCATAATCCAAATGAAATCAAAGCTATAAGTTTCAAAGGTAAGAAATCTAAACCCAATAGACCTCAATATTTTGAATGTATGGGTTATAGTCATACTATAGTTGAGTGTGCTAACAAAAAGAAAAAAAAAATAGAAGAGCTTTAAATGCTATCCTTAGTGACTCAAAAAGTGACAATGAAAATCCTAATGACTCAAAAAATTATGGCACAAACCACATCAGTTTACTTCAATTATTGAGAGACACTCCAATGAGTCTGATATTGGCTCAAAAAGTGAGGGAAATAATTATAAATTATTATTTACTAAATTTAATGCTAATAACATTGAGGAACTATTTATATATTTATTGAGTTGTAAGAAAAAAAAGATAGGTCACTAGTAGAAGTAACTTAATTGAATGATAAACTCAAATCATATGAAATAAATTCTTCCTTGTTAGAAAAAGAAAAAAATGAATTGTCTGCTCGTATTAATGGTTTCAATTCAAGTCTTATAGGTCATAAATAGAAAAACAAGAATCTTATGCAGTAACTTGAACAATCAAAGGAATCTATGAAAAGGTTGACCATTGGATCTTGAAATAAATTCCTTGACTACGGAAAAGTTTTTGAGACAAGAGAGGGCTAAGCTATGTAGATAAGTACTCTATGCCATCATCTTCAAATACAACTATCTTTGTAGAATCTTCTAGACCTTCTTCACATAATACACATGGAATTAGTTATAAGGGTGAGAACTTCATTCCTACTACATCAAAAACCACATCTATAAGGCCTTCTAGCACTACTCTTAAAGTTATTAATTATGCACAAAGAACTGTTGCACCTATAATTGATAAAATGGTTAAGTTTGTGCCTGTATGTCATCACCATGGTAGAAAATGTCATATTAGGTTAAAGTGTACATTTTTTATGAATGCTCATAAATTTAATAATTCTTTCCATGCTTCTAGTTATAAGACTCATTATCATTATCCATTTATGCATGTTGCATCATATTCTAGGATGAATGAAAATTATAATAAATGGTTAAACTCTATCTTTCACTTTTTAAAATGCTGCTATTGAAAGACACCTAGTTTTGAGATAGCTACCTACTATGATGTGTAAAGTTATTGTAATGACAGAAGAGTGCTACCTCAAATCTAGTGTAAAAGTCATCATACTAAGAAACCTTGTGTATATTTTCTGAGAAATATAATAATAGTGTTAAAGAAAAAGGTAAAATTTAAAAGCTTTTTCATGTATACAAAGAAAGAACCTCAAATAGTTATTCAAATAGGAATAAATAACCAATCTCACACAAAAAAATACAAGAGGGGAATACAAAAAAAAATTAATAAGTTCTCTCTTGATAAGTAAATTTTATTATATACAAGTATGAGTTCAACTGTAATGTTTTCATGATAAGTGATACTCTTTTCTTTGAATCTTTTATATCTGTCATAAATGAACAAATTGACATCCTATTGCAGTTCCATAACATATTTTACTTTTATTGATTGTCTATATGTTACCATATGTGTCAGTATGTTTATGTGTCTTATTTATATATATTTATATTATCAATGGATAGTCACACTTTGAACAAAATTAATATCATCTTTTTTGTGTGCACTATTGCAATCAAATTTAGCTAAGTCTACTGCTCTCAATTCAAAAAAAAAATTATATATATCAATTTTTATAAATTTTTATTTTATTCTAATTTAATTAGGAAATTATCATAACTAAGGGGAGTTTATTCATTTTTGAAAAATATATTATTTTTACCTCTCTGCTTTGATTATTGTTGAGCTTTTCAGAATGTGTATACATTTTCTCAAACATTAAATACAGTGCTTGCTTGCTTAACCTATTTGTTATTACTTCATGATTATATTATTTATTTGTATGATAAAAATAGGGAGAGAGTTATTGAGCGTTAATTGAACATATATAAAAGGGGAAAGCTTTTTTATTTAAATGTTTCTTTGAAGGAGTCTACACATAAGAGAGTGTTCAAGTTTATTCATATAGGGGGAGTAATACTTAAATGTTTTATCTGTTGTTACCCATCACTTATGTTATTTATTCACCTTTTCTATTATTATATATATTGAACTAATAAATAATGAATCTTTTGAGACAAGTTTTATGCCTCTTTGTGTTTTTACTTTACAATATGCATATAAGTTGTCAAGATTCATGTGAAAATGGATTCATCGGATCATAGGATAGTTCCACTATACAAAATTTATTTTTTTCTTTGAGTGCAATGTAGTAAAAGAGTGGTTTTGTCACACAAATATGCCAAAGGGGAGGCTGTAAGGTTTATAAGTGTTGGCGATATTTGAGAACAAAATATTCAAATGTAATTTTAAGTTCTGGGTAACTCTTTCAAGAATATTTTTCAAGCCAAAGAAACCATTAAGCTCCAACGAACACATCTTATATGTATACCTATTCTTATGATGAATAGATTTCATATTAGACATATATGAACATTTTGAATTTAGGCTACTCGATCGATCAAGATATATCTATATTGATTGAGGTGAGTAGATCAATTGAGAATCAATCTAATCATATTAAAAAAATCCCATAATTAATTTTTCATTTGAGTTAATCAATTGAGTTATTAATGGTCGATCGATCGAGCACTAGTTCAATCAAAAAATGACTGAATTAATTTACTTGTTTCATAATTAATTATTTATTACACTAGATCGATCGATCATGTTTTCATTTTTTATTCGATCGATCGAAAATGGTTTCAATCGATCAATTTCTATTTTGATCAATCAAGCACAACTTAGATTGATCAAGCTGGCAGGGTTTCAACTTTAAACCTATTTCTTACTAGAATTGATTTGGTTTATTATTATATTGTCTTCATTCTTTATAACTCTTTTAGATAAGTTTATGTACAGAATAATAATATTACTTTGATTTAGTGCTTAAAAATATTTTATTTTATCAAACCCAAGCATACAACTTTCTCAACCACATAAGAGTATTATTCGCTTCATCTTAAGCCCTCTCTATCTCTCTGAAACAGTTTTGCAAAAACATGATTATATTTCTTTATACTTTTTTATTTAATTATTCTATGAAACATTGGGGTTGTTTTTAATTGATTAATAAGCCTAATTAGTTTATGATGTTTGGATAAAATATTCATATAACTTCTTTTTTATTTTGTTAATTATTGGATCAAATATTATGTCTGTAATATCACAATTATTTGGTTTGATCATTTTTCTTCAAAGAAACTATCTTTATTGAACTTTTGCTTAATCTACTTATTCTAGGGTTGTTAGTTGATTTTGATTTAACTAATATTTTATTAAATCATCGAGCTAGGGTTTTTCATTATTACATCTATTCTAGGACACATATTGTGCTTGTGTTATTGTGCTAACGTTTTAGGTACCAGTTGAATGGGTTCGATAACTCATGTAACTCAAGTTTATCGGAACATTGATCTGGATCTGAACACCTCTTATGGAGACTGTGAAAGAAAGCAAAGGCTTGTAAGTAGGTTACATGGGACATTACCTTGGTAGGTAGTTTGAGTCCTAGCCTTATAATCAAACATATTTTCATAGTGGATAGTTAGGTGGTCTAGTGAATAAATGTTTTTTTCTCAGATCATTGATATGGCTTAGGTTGTTTCCACCTAAACATCTTTTGTCTTATTTTATTTTTTTGCATTATTGTATTTACAAGTGATTTCATGTCTAACTATCTGAAAAAATTTATTTTTTCTTATTTTTGCTAATTATCTATTCATCCCTCTCTAGGTTATTAGATCTGTAACTTAATAAACTTTCAAAAAGCAATGTAGCAAGAAAAAGTAGTGTATCAAGGTTTACTTTTGTAGATCATAAATGAGAAACCTCTAACAAAGAAAAAAAGGTGACAAGAAATTAAAATAATGAAAGAATTAGTTCATAACGTAATATTAGGAAGAAAATGATATTTTATTATTCCAATAATTTTCAAAAACAACGAAAAGAATATAGAATTAGGTCTTAATAGAAGCTTAGTAAACATATCGAAAAAAGCCAAATAATAATAATGAAAATTTTAATTCTTTTAGCAAAAGAAATAGTTATAACATAAGAATTAAACATTATGTTCTTATAAGACATAAATGAGACACAAAAGGAACTCCTAAAAGAAATAAGAGAATATGATTACACTAAAAAACTACAACAAGACACACATAAAGAATCTCCATTATTAAGAATGAATGTATATAACATACTGATGAGTTCTTAAAAAACACTAAAAATATAATGATTTAATGTACTTTAATTGATTAAATAGATTTATATTTGTATGATTTTATCATATTTTATATAAATTTGTATTTTCAGAGTCATGAGTGTTTATATTATTTTTCAAGTATTTTTGTTTCAAAAAAATAATTTAAAGACTCAAAGAAAAATAATGTAAGCAATACATCACAATATTTGAAATGTAGTATTCATTTATTATACAAATAAGTGAGAAGAAAAATGAGAAAAAGTAAAAAAAAAATGGAAAATGGACAAAACTGCCTAGCCAACACATGCCAATGCTTGTCCCGTGCGTAGCAAGCACCCGCCCAAGCCAAGTCTTGTGCATGCCAGTGCCAGTCTATTGTAAATCCCTTGCTCACAAGCCCTCAAACGTATGCCAGCCTATCCAAACGTATCTAAAACCAATTTTTGAGATATTTTCCCTTTTAAGCATTTTTCTCACCTATAAAAGACCCTTTCCCCAAATCTCAAATCACATAATTTCTCAACCCTTATCTCTTTCTATCTTTCTCTCTCTAGAAAGCTTTCTTTGTTTTTTCGTTTTAAAGATCTTTTCTTTTTGAGAAGAACTAGTTAAGCTTTCTTAAATTTCTAGTTTTGGATTCAATAAACGAAAATGCAAATCCGTTGGGAGGTTTTACAGAAACATAACTAGCATCAAAGTTTTGTAAGGATTCTTTTAAGGTATAATTTTAAAATGAATTATTTACAATGTTTTTTATGTTTTATTCTTATATGCTATATTTATTTTATCTATGATTAAATTTAATATGGTTGGCTATTTGTAAATATGATATAAAAATAATTGTGTTATGTTTGTTAAATATTAAATAAGTAAAACATTTATATAAAATAAATTAATTTTTTTATTCAATATTTTATATTAAGGATGTTAGAGAAAATATATTATTTTTCATTACAAACTTAAAACTGAAAATTAAATTTTAAGGTTTAATTATTCAGTTTAATTTAGAGAAATGCCCTTTTATTTGTTGGTATAATCGTCTGGTAGTTAGAGTGAAGCTCTATTTCAAAATTTTGTAAAAGAACTATTATTCGAAAATGTATTGACAACATATTTTTAGTAATGGTTTTAAAACTTGAAAGTTAATACTTGAATAATTAAATTCTTATGTTTAATTTAGACACCTTGAATAAATTTTAAAATGTCTAACCACACCAAAGGTGACATTTAAATGGTTCATTTTTCAATCTCTTAGAAAAAAAGAATTAATTTGATTAACCAATTTTATTATCGACCCCACCCATAGAAGTTAATTTATTTGTTTAATTAACGTATCTAACCTCACCAAAGATGGTATTTATATAAAGAAAAGAGAATCAATAAATATCAATTTATATCTTTAATAATCTAAACAATATTAGCAACCATAATTAACTTAATTATTATATCTATAAATACTTTACTGTTATGAATTATAAAAATTTAAATAATTGTTTATTGAATCCATATCTATGTTTTTTTGTTATTAGATTAGTAAACACACAAAAAAAAATACATATCTAATGACATGTATCATGCCAACACAACGTGTACTCAACCCATATTCTATTATGTTACCCCTACATAGATACAAAACAATAGACAACTAAAACAACAAAAGAACACAACTCCCCTTGACTTCATACAATATTCTCCTTGAATGCATGCAAGTCAAATAATAATATGTAATGGAATCCTATACTCATAGCCTATACAACACACAACATGGAAATAAACATTTAGTTCTTCAAAGAAACTTCTCCCTCTTTTTGACACAAAAAGTCAAAGGCATACCTCTATATAAGAGAGAGATAAGAAAAATAAATATGCAATAATTCTAATAACAATGCAATGAGGTAGATAGAATTAAGACAAATAGAATCAGTCACAGATGAAAATAACACCATTAAACTTATATTCATTAAACAAACTTTATTTTGCATAGGAAAGTTCATAAATAAACTAAACAACAAAGAATAACTAAAACTAAGAGGACAAAAAAGAGATCAACACTCTTTGTATCCTTTTCCAGTATCATTATTTCCTTAAACAACATTGCAAGAATATTGGCTAGCATTAAAAGGGGCAGTTGGAGAAGGTGCAGTAATTTAAGGGTTGAAAAATTTATTTGCAAACTAATTGAAAGAGTGATTGGGCTAAAGGGAAAATTGAACACATCATGGCTGTACACAATAAACATTTTGAATAAGTACTAAAGTGACAAAACACCAAAGCATAGAAGCATAAGAAATAGGTGAACCATGAAAAGGTGGTACAATAGGATGAAAAGAAGCCACAATACCTTAAGCAAAAGCCACAAAATGATTCATATCAAGAACATTCTTGTTCAAAGTTTGCAACTCAAACACAATAGAAGATAAGAGATTTTTAGACTTTGCATTAAAGGAGATGGAAATGGAAAGAGTAGAGTAAATAAAAATGGACTCATAACGAGTAGATTGAGCAATATTCATAGAAAAAGAGGAAGAAATGGTAGCAAATGAACATTGAGAATCACGATGATTAAACAAAATAGTGCATGAGAGGACAATCCTACTCAGACAGTTAAAAGGATTATTATGAAAAATAAGAGAACACCACCTAAAAATCAAAGAAAGGTAGTTAAGTCTAGAGAAAGATCTCTATCCTCACTATTTAGAATCATATAGAAGAAGTGTCCTCTGCATGGAGGAACAAAATAAATATAGGAGTGAAAATGAATAACAACATTGATAAAATCATTGAAAAAGCGACCAGGGGTAGAGGCATCAATAAAAGGGCATTACAAGAGTAGTTAGGTCCTACCAACTGAATAACAATTCTTCATAATTACAAGCATTCACAATATCAAATTCAGAAAGGTAGGTGGAAGCAATATTTTCAAATGCAAAAGGGATAAAGGAAAAAGAAGGAAACTCAACAACATAAAAGGGATTACAATTTATGAACATTATCCTAAGAAAAGGTAACTCTACGTCCTCTAAAGACAAAAGAAGTAGAAAATCCACTAGTAGAAGTATAGGGTAGGGCAATATAGAACTCTCTAATGAACACATTATTATAGAAATAATTTAGAGAATAGAGTGAAAGCCAAGAAAAGTACGCAAACCTTTATTCAGCTTCAAGAAAATCATGAATTTTGATAGGATGCTTAATAAGAATAAGTGCACTATTAAAAAGGATTGGTAGGCTCTTGCTTTGACTTCTTATCACTTCTTGAATGTTTTGGGGCTATTATTTGTAAAAGGAATAAGGTAAGATAAACTGGTATAGCAAGAATAGAAGGAAGGTATTTTGAGGTATGAAGAATGTAGGCGTTAGGTTATTTAAATAGGCAAAGAGTAACCTCGCTAAGTACCTCTCCATCCACCTCACTAGGGTGTTTGGAAAGCCATATGGCAAGGTAATGGCAAGCAAAATGGAAAGCCATATGGGGAGGTGGTAAATGTTGGACCTAAAAATTGATGTAAAATAATCGAAAACACTCAACCTAAACATTCACATGACAATCAATCCAAAGTGAATTCATTTGAGAGTATGACATATAACTTATGTAAACATACATTGTATGTGAAATGAAAAACATATTAACTATATATGTCATCAAGAAATATTTATATGAATCAAGCAAAAGGAAGTATATACTAAAAATGATGCAAACTTCATAAGTCCACATACAACCTTTCTCTACTAATGTAAATACAATATTAGTATAAATCAAAAGGTCTTAAAAAGCTTGTAAAGATAGGCTAAGGTTTGGGTAGAAGAGAAGAAACATTTAAGAAAAGGCACACCTTTAGAACAAATACTTTCACTTTAAGCACAGAGCTTACAACTATAAGAGGTAATCCTTTAAACTGAGGATCTTTTCCTTGAACTTGTATATATTGAAACTCTTAAAAGAAATCCCCAAACAAGGTACCTTTTTCATTTGTAGAATAACATTGAATCATTGAACCTCCTTCTTTTCATTTTGCTTTTTTATTTTCTTTCTCCTATATTATTTTCTTTCTTTCTTCTTTCTTCTATTTCTTTCTTTTCTTCTTTTTTTAAAGGCTCGAGAGAAGCATAAAATCCCAAAGAAAAAACATTAAACAAGACAAAGTTGAAACTCAACAAAAGGAGTGCCAAGTGAGTGGGATTGAATATTTAAGATGGGATAGTAGGTGAAAAGAAATGAAAGTATAACAAAAGGATTCAAGAGGGGAAGTTGTGGATAGGTAGATAAGGGTGGCAAGAAGGATTAAATGGTCTAAAGATGGGCTAAATCATTTTTCAATATAAGAAACACCTAAGATTTCATCTCACGAGAAACTACCCATGGATTTTGAAGATTATTATAGGCAAACAAATCATTATAGCAAAAAAATCCACTCAAAATTCTTAAACATACCCATATAGATTCACAACGTTATTACATCTATAGGAAAAAAGTTATTCTTTTTTTTTATTTTATAAAAACTTCACAAGAGATTAGTCATACAATCTCTTAGAGAATACATTTGTAAAAATAGCCACACATCCATTTATGTTAAAAGCCTTAAAAGCAAAAAAAGATAACAATAATAGGTAAACTTAAAAAGGTAGGAATGCAAGACATAATAATTTGTTGAACATTTTCAAAAAATGGGGAGGGGAAGTAAGGAGCGTCACAACACCAAACATCACAAATACATATAATATATTTATTTTTGTTAAATTTTGTGTTTTAACAAAGTAAACAAAAATAAAAAATGTAGGCAAACAATAAGAGTTACAAGAAGAATGACTAGAATGAAAAGAGATAAGAGAAAAGAACAGAAAAACACCTAAAAAGATAAGCCAAAAAATAGTGATCAAATAGCTTCCCTCCATTTAAAGTATTTATGACAGGCAATTGATTCAAAAAAAATCCTTTATGCCATGTGAGCATGCATAATATAATTTACTTGAGGTTTGTTTCGTTTATTATATCTTGAAAATCCTATCAAGTTACTTAAATATGGCGAACTAGATGGTAGTTTAGAAGTAGAGTTGTTTCTTTCCTTTCTGTGTCTCAAGTGCATGATGTAACTAGTTTGAATATGCTCAGATGATCCATAATAGTTACATTCTGACATAGGAGATGGAGGTGAGTTAGGAGGAGAACTCTGAGTAGTACTTCTCATGTATCTAGGACAATGCATAGTAAGATAGCCAATAGTGCCATAAAGATAACAAACACAAACATTGGAGTTAGAGAATATGGGTTGCTAACTTTGAGAAATAGTATATGGAATAGAAGAGGAATACATGTTCACATTGAATTTTACACGGGGATGAGAAGTCAATTTCTAACAGTGTGCCCTAAATTTCCTAATTTCACCACAATGGTGATGAGTAAGAAGTACAGTATGTAGAGGCAGAAGACGATTATTGGAATGACGATAAGTGCTAGCGTTAGATGAAGGGTTCACCTTGCTAGAACGATATAGATGAATGAACACAACAGACTTACTTCTTGAGTCAGTGACAACAAACTTCAATTTTTCATTTTGATTATAAGCTTTCACAAACTTAGTCGAACCCACTGTGGAAGTTGAAACCTTCTCATTTTAACCATTACCATACTTATCCAAAAACGTCTTTGTGTTGCTAAGAATATCATTTATGTTCTTCGAGCCAATCATTATTTTATTCAAACTTGAGGTAGAGTATTCTAGTTCCTTCTTACTAACTTTGAGTTTGTCCTTTAGGGCAATAATCAAATCTTTTTTTTTTCTTTAAGAAATGTTTCAAGATAATCTGTTGAATTGTTCAAAATTTCAACTTTCTTATTTTTTTCAATTTTAGTTTCCTTCTTGGTAAGAGAGTAGGTCATGTATTCCTTTGTACTCTCTAGAACTATAATCTTCTTCTTCAATATTTCTACCTTGAAATTTTGATTAGAAGAAGGAACAATACTCATAAATAGTTAAGAATGTTTACCATAGATGGGAACCTTAAACTGTTCCTCAAGTTTTTTAAAATTTTCAAGAATTGATTTAAATTTATCAAGTAGATCTGAATGTCTTCTTTGTATAACCTCACATTTTTTGGTTAGATCCATATATTAGTCATCAAGAGAGGACTTATTTTCCTTAATAATTTTATTCAAAGTACCTATCTCACGCTTTTTTATCAAGGCTTTCTAATGCCTTTTTTTCTTTTCCTTTTCAAACTTAATGTGCTCTAAAAGGAGAGCATTGTAGGTGTCAAATAACTCATATTTCTTATCATCATCATCAACAATAGTTACATGTTGAACTTTTGAGGTAGCTGTTGGAGGATCAATGACACTACTATAGGAAACGAAGGCTAAAATATTAGTGTCATCCTTATCATCACTTCTAGTATTGTCCAAAATAGTAACCTCAACTTTCATAGCATGCTTATTCATATGATTTTGTTTTTGAAAGCACCTTGCAGAAATATTACCAGGCTTCTCACATTCAAAGCATCTGATTTCATTCAAATGTCATTTGCTTGACTTTTTAGATTCATTTTTTTGAGTCTCCATCAACTTTAATAGATTTTGAGGATTTGAAATTTGAAGTAGCTCCTACAATAATCCCAGATGCTGGTTTCATCTTTCTTAAGAACCTTGTAAATCTCTGAGTAAGAAGAAGGCCATTTCCTCCTCATCAGAATCAGAATCATCATTACTACAGACCACGGTACTAGCATCTTTACTTGAGCCTATTTCTTTGATAGTTTTGAGGGCAAGCTCTTACCCTTCTCAAAAGCGATTTGTTCCTCCTACCTTGGTAATAGATGATATAGTTCAAAGACTTTTGGGTCACCAACTAGCTTATTCATAAAGAGCTCACCAAGTTTATACTTTGACACAAGTACAGTAACCTTAGCATGAATCTATAAGGTAGACTGGCAGTTATTTTTTCTATATGCTTTTCTTTGCTAATGGGTCTACCTAGGTTGTAAGACCAGTTAACTATATTAGAGAGCCATGCATACAATTTTTCAAATGTCTCATCTTCTTACATAATTCACAATTCAATGTCTATATTTAGCTTAAGTATTCTAGTCCTCTTAACTGCAGATGTTCTTTCATTAGTTGTCTCAAGGATATCCTAAGCCTATTTTGACGAGGTACAACTCTGAATTCTTCTATATTCGTCAAGTGACATAACCCTGATGATAGCATATAAACCCTTATTATTCCACTCAGACTCTTTAGATTCTTCTTTAGTCTATTCAATCATTGGTTTCACAATCATAGTATTGTCAAGTAGGGTTTTAGTGAGATAGGTCTAACCATTCTCAACAAGGAACCACACACCATCTCCTTAGGACCATAAAAGAGACCTCGTTTGAGATTTCCAATAAGCATATATTAGTCCATCAAAAAACGAAGTCTTCCTACATTGACCCATTCTTCTCACTCTATTAGTGTGTGTGTGTGTGTGTGTGGAGGCATAAGTTAATAAGATCAAATCCTGGGTGATTAAGCCTAAAAAGGTACACCAACTTTGATATCAATTGAAAGAATTCATGACTCAATACACTACCAGGGTAAGGAGTTACAAAATCCTTAAGGACTTAGACCTAACTCATATAGAAAGAAAATCAAAGACTTATGTAATATACAAAGCAGAAGCTCAAGCAATATAATATCAAATAAGCAAATAAATTTGAAAAACATATATTATATAAATTCAAACATATAATGAATTTTTAATCAAAGTTTAAGCTTTTAGTATATTGTAACATACACATCTTAAACTCAAATTATACTAACATAATAGCAAATCATGCATAATAAGCTATATAATGAAGTAAACCCATGTAGAGACTGTATCTATATGGTAACATCCTCGAATTGCTTAAGGAAATCACTCAGTAGTAAATAATTCAATAAACAGAAAACAAGTTACAACAATAATAGACAGTAAAACCATAATTACCTTTATCAACCAAGACCTCTGTCCAAACTATCTATTGTTGCTCTTCACTTATGGCTTGCAACAACTTGGTTTAACAAATGAACCCAAATGTCCTCCATAACCAATATCACCTAATGTGGTATGATTGAAAACCACAGATCAAGTAACTAGAAGTGAAACAACTAATACTCTTAAGGGACACATAGTCTAACACAAATCAAATCATATACGGGAGGTACATAGTCAAATCATGTATGCATACAACCTATGATTTGATAACTAAACTCACAAAGTGACCCACACTTAATTATAGTCTCTCAAAAAAAATTTTGAAACCAGATATAAATCTTAAAGTGATATTTGGTGGAGTTTTAGTTCTTAAACAAAGGGTAAGAAATAAGAGAAATAAGTAGGTATTTATAGCACTTGGATTTTCCATCTCGCTACCACCTGTGGCAAGATTCCTAATGAGCCTGTTGGTGAGCTTGTTGGTAAGATGTGTAAAAAATGATATTTTTTGTTTTCAAAAATATCGAGTACGATCCACAAATATCCACACCCAAAACAAGCCAAAAAATAAGAGTAAAAACATTGGCTCGCTAAGCACACTATGAAAATGAACCATATGGTTTATGCATACAAAGTGTATCTAACTATGTGGGCATGTGAATTACTACTCCACAATAATCAACCTTACATAGTGGAAGACAAAGATAAAAACATACACCATGTTTTGTACACTAGAATTCCACACACATACGCAGGTATAATAAAACTTACACCTATCATTTTATCACATTATGGATAGGAATTAAATACAAATGATCTCTGTATACTAAGAGGACAAATGTTAGATTAAATTTATTATGAACTCATAAAAATTGATAATTCTTTTGAAATCAAAGTAAATTATTCAACTAATAAAGTCATAATCACTTTTGATAGTAATATGCACCTCACTGAATAAGATGGTGAGAAAATCAGAAAGTTTGAGTCAAATTTTAATAGTAATAACTTGAAAAAATTTCAAAAAAATAAGAAATATGTCTTCTCTTTATGCTAAGAAAACCACTAAGGATCACAAATACATTTATCGCATTAGAGATCGAGAAGATGAAGATGTGTCATCATGAACGCCATCAAAAGGACTCTTAGCATAAAATGAAAAAAAATGACTAAAAATGTAGAACCCATATCTTCAGTCAATAGGCATGCTAAGGAAATGGGAGGCTCATATTTAAAAGCCAAAATGTAGAAAGTTAGATGAATTGTCAAAGTATGGGTAAAACAATGATTTTTTTACTATTATAAACATGGATTCCTTACCTTATAAAAGAAACCTTTTTTTTTCATTAGTTGGACACAACTTCAGTAATAGAAATCTCTCTACTCAAAAAATATTTAATCTAGCAACTATGTATCTGAAAATTATGAGTAACTAAGAATCTCTTTATGGTTCTTAGTTGACTTTTCAAATTGAAATAATTATTAATATTATAAATAAATGGAGCGCAGTCACTCTTTTTCTATTTTCTAATAATCTAATTTGGATACCATATTATATACGGATGCAAGGGCTTCACTTTTACCAAAATGGTATCAAAGTTTGGGCAAGTTGAGGCATAACAGGTGTAATAAAAGAAGATGAATAAAAAAAGAGAATACTGCGGTGGACCCATTAAATTTAGGTATGATAATTATAATTCTAAGTCAATTAAAGATCTTGAATGATTAAATATTTGTTTATAATATTTATAAAACTGATAAATAAGAAAATGAATACAAAGAAACTACTCACAAGTCTGTATGAACATAAACATAAGAAAATTATAAAAATAAAACAATGTTTTGATAAGATACTTAAGGGATTACCCTTAAATAATCATCCGTAGAAAGTAACAATTAGCATTAAAAAATAGCTAGTCACAATTTGGTATCATAACTATAGAAAAGAAAAATACATCATTGGATGAAAAGTTAACGTTGCTAACTATTGAAGAGTATTAGTGATATTAACTATAAATCTCAAAAATTTAGAACTCGTTTTACAAACCTTAGGGGTCTAGTGAAGATATGTAGAACCAAATTGGCATTAATGAAAAATTTCCCTCCACGCCACACGAAAACTTGTCACCCATTACATAACAATGACGATTACAATATTACCATTCTTTGAACAATAAAATATGGGAAAAATCAGTATATTAAAAATTTGAATAATTCAATTTATATACATTTCATAATTATATTGGGTTGGTTGGCGTGTACAAGGAGAGGTGTCAAACATGCTAATCATTCCAGCTCATTTCATTTAAATTTAACCCATTAAGCTTATGAATTGAAAAAACCTAACTCAGTTAACTCGCGAACTTAAATGAGTAGCTAACTAGTTCATTTAAAAAAAAATTGGTAAGAGGTTGAACATAATTTTTTACCCAAACAACAAACATTTTTTCTTCTAAACAAACAAAATTTTCATTGATCAACAAAATTAAACCATTAATTTCTTTATTTAACTAATTATAATATAACTATCATATTACTATGTAATATTTAAAAACTTAATATCATAAAACTGTCAAAATGAGTTCCACAAAAATAATAAGTCAATCTATTTAATATCATAAGCTTGTAAAAAAAATAAGTCAATCTATTTAAAAAAAATTAATAAAAATAAATATGGTTGAAAAAAAAAATTAAATTAAATGAGCTGCTCATGAGCAATCTAGCTCAACTTATTTAAAAATTAGATGAACTAAACTGAGCTATAACTAAGTTAAGATGAGCAAGCCCCATATGAGTTGAGTCTAACCAACTTGTTTGACACCTTTATATACAAGGCACGAGTTTAAATCCATATTTGATGGAGCAATAAGATGTAATAGAATCATATTCAATAGAGTAATAAGATGTAATAGACTCATGTTTAATGGAGTAATGAGATGTAACATATATATACACATAAATATATAATATAAAGAGTAAATATTAAATTTGTTACATTATTTAATATTTACACACAAAATATATTATTTTAGGCACATATATGTTGTGAGCCAACAAAAAAAAAACTTATAAATTAATTTATATAAATATAATTATTTAGTAAAAATGATATAATTGATACAAATATAAATTTAAAATAATAGTATAAATTGCTTAAAAAATAACATTATAAATTTTCTTATAGTATAATTTTTTTTAATTATATGTATAAAGTATGTGCACATGTATGTAAATATTTAATTATTTAAAGAAATATTAAAAAACTTAAACCACTTACTCTGGCCTAAATAATAGTATTACAAAATAAATTAAGTATAATTTAATTAATACATGAGTTAAACAAAAAACATAATCATAATTTTATAATGATGTGATAAGTGTAGAATTTCTTATATATAAAGCTTAAGTTTAAGTCTTAGTATTTTCATTATACACGTTACATTTTCAAATCTAATTTTTATAAATTTAAGAGTCTTGATATTTTCATTATTAACAAATAATGCTTTAAAATTCAATTTTTTTACATTTATTAACTTTTTTTAAAAAAAAGATGGATGATGATGACGAAGTCGAACCATTACATCTAAAATTATATTTTTTTTAATTCATAATATAAATTTAAGAGTCATGATATTATCATTGTATATAAGTAGTATTTCAAAAAACTAATTTTTGATATTTATAGTATAATTTAAATTTTAAAAAAGGACATCAACACGATAATGAAAAAATATTATTTAAGTGTAACTTAATTCATACAAGTTAAACAAAATAAATATAATTTAAATGTAATTTAATTCATATATGAGTAAACAAATGACATAGCCATAAATATAATCTAATAATAAGTTAAAGTATTTTATAAAAAAAAAAGTTCAAGTATTACTATTGTTACAATTAGAATTTTGATACTTATCATGTGCATTTTTATTAGAAAATGATGATTTAATTTTTGTCTTTATCAATTTAATAATTAATGTTATATTATTTAAAAAATCTATAAAATTAATATATAATAATAGTTAAAAAATATAAAAAATAAATAAAATTTTAATAAAAAATCAATTATTTATTCTCATGTTAGTATTTTTTTTAAATTAAATAATCAAACTACTATAATGTAATAAAAAAACAAGTAAAAGTCTTGTGGCATCACACACCTAAATAAATAGCTTATTAACTTTTAATATAATGCAGATTTGTGTGCAATGTTAAATGTTAATTTAATCAAGTTTTATTAAAAGTATATCACAATGTGAATCTTCTTTCAATGTTTTTTAGGCAGAAAAGTTAGATGCAAGTTGAACCAATGACTTACCAATTCTGTTCAGATTTAGGAAGCTCCATCGTTAGACACATAAACAGTGTATTAATTAATTAATTAATGTAGATGATAAAGTTTTTTCTTGACGATAATATCTTTTAATTATAATTAATTAAACTGTTTTGATAGAAGCTTAGGAAACCTTTCAGGTAGGATATAAGTTAAAAAGCTTCGAATTAAATTGCATTAATTTGTGAAAAAGGCTGAAAAGTTGGGTCATTCTCGGTGGACAACCTATACAGATTATAATCTTTTAATTAGTTAGTTCAAATCATCTTATAGTGACTTATTATTTTAATATTAAAATTTTATATATTTTTAAAAATAATATTATATAACTTTCACAGAAAAATAACAAAAAATTGAATCCTTAAAATTTTAACTAAAAAAAATTCTTATATTAACTCATTATTTTATATCAAAATTCGCTTAATTCAATATTATTTAAGTTAAATTAGACATTTAAACCTAATTTGATTTTGTATAATTATACAATTACAGTGCTACAGTCTCTATTTATTAGCCTTTTTTTTCTTGTCTGTAATGTAATGGCTTATTTAGTAGACTTCTAGTTAGCAATAGCATCTGCATCAATGTCTCGTACACTCATTAGTATAAATAAATAATTAAGTTCTTTTTTAAACGAATTTGATATTATGTCTTATCACTGTCTAACATTTGTCCCTATTAATATGCAGTGTTATTAAACTTTTTATGGACCTTCTTTTTCTAATTAAATATATATATATTTTTAACTTTAATATCACACCCATCGTATAACTTAATTTGATTTTTTAATTCTATACACCACCTGTTTTTTTCAAAAAAAAAAAAAAGTTTTCACCAAATGTTTTTGAGTTTAGATATTATATTCTAAATGATCACATATAATAATTTTTTATAACTATATGTATAATTAATGTTTAAATTTTAAAATTTTATATATAAATCCTTAAATTTTAAAATATTATAATTTAATCTCTAAATTTTTAAAATTTTACACATAGATCATATTTTAACTACTAAAATACATATTTATAGATTAAAAATGCATCATATAAAGTTTGTAGAATGTATCGTATGATTTAAAAGTTTAAAGATTTATTATAAACTTATTATAAAATTTTAAAAATTTGATAACCAAATTATAGTTTTACAATTTTTAAAATATATATATAAATTTAGTTAAAATTTAGAGATCAATAATGAATTTTAACATTTTTTTATATAACATGAAATTTTTTTTACCCATTAACCCGTTATGCATTCTCATTTATTAGAAGGAAAACATTGTATGAAAAGACCAACCTTCGACTTCTTTTCCCTAAAAAATGGAAACAATGAAGCCCTTGTTTAGGAAATCTCTCTTAAAAGTATAAATAATGTGAGGACAGTTAACTAAGCTTAATCCAAAATAGTAAACTAGGAAACTTAAAATAAATGTCCTAGTTTCCTATAAACTTAATTTGCATATTAAGTAAAAAACGTAATTAAAGTAACATTTTTATAAATCATTAAAACTCACACTTAAAACTAAAAGAAAAATTACAAAAAATATTTAAAACTTATAATACAAAAAATAATACTACAATTATATGAAACGTGGCTTAATTAAATTGAATTTTACATTGGATGAATTTGACTAATTAAAATTAAACTGGAATATAACTTATTAAAATTAATATAAAATGTTAAGAGTTAAAGATAATTAATATTCACTAATGTATGATGTAAATTAACGAGGATGCTTGAAATCTAATGTGAGTGATCAAGCATCAAATGTTAGACTAAGAAAATTATATATACAATTTTGAATGAATTCTAAGCTGCTTGATCGATTGAGATAGATAGGAGTTGATCGATTAAGAATTGATCGTGCATCAATCAAGAAGTTTATGCCCAAATTAAAATTTTTTTGTTGTAAATGGTTGATCGATCAAGCAAGGGGTTGATCGATCGAGCCTATAAGTTTTCTCAGGAAATGACGAACAAGGATACATAAATTTTCACACGAGAGCTTAGAACTAAGGGTTTTTTGGTAAAAGACCAAGGGGCATGTATAAGTATCTTTGGTGCCCTAGAATTAATTGGGAGGGAGAGAGATTGAAGGCTTGAAGAGCTTGAGAGAAAAAAGAGGCAAGAAAAAAAAGAGTTTTCTCCATTGATGGTGGTGAGAAAGCTTGATATTTTTTAGATAACTCTTTGGATGTAAACTTTTCTAAGGTCTTATTCCCTCATGTTCAATCAATTACTAGTTTAAGAATCAAATTGTATCTCCAAAGAATGTGAGGCTTTAGGTGTGTTCTTGGGACTAAAAGGGGGATTGGGCTATGCTTGTATAATGATGAAAGTAGATTATTATAATGCTATTGAGTAGCATAGGTTGTAATCCTTTTTTGATTCATAGTAGAATATTGCTTGGGTGCTTGGGTTGTGGCTATAAGCTCCATTATTTTGGAGACGAACCACGTTAAATCTTGTGTGTCATTTTATCACTTTCTTTACTTGTATCTATTCCTTGTTATTGTATTGGTATGACTATATTTGTGGAGATTTGTTGTGTAATAATTGGTTTCCATTTGATTCTCCTTGTGCTTATTGTTTGATTAGGTAACCATCGGTTCACGGGATAACTCCATTTTATTGTATGGGCTTCAACAAGACTCAGTAAAATCACATCGAAGTGGTATCAGAGCTCAAGATTTCGACTTTGGGTTGGTTTGTGTATTGTTAAATTTTGTGATTTGTTGTGGAGTCTTGTTGGTGTGAGTTTTATAAAGGTTTTTAGAAATTGTTTTGAAGATAATTTTTGGTGTAATCAATTATGAGTAAAGTTGAGATAGAGAAATTAGATGGTTCTAGTGACTTCCACATATGGATGGCAAAAATGAAGAGCATCTTGATTTCACAAAAAGTAACCCAAGCCTTAGAAACTGATATAAAGTTTTCAAAAGAAGGAATTGAAAGCAATTACTTATTTCTCAATTTATTTACACTTGTATAATAATGTGATTTGTGAAGTGCAAGGTGAAGTGACTACAAAGGGTATATAGAATAATTTGGATGAGATATATATGCAAAAAACGATGTCTTGAAGGTACCATTTGAAAGAACAATTACTTGGTGATGAGTCTCCAATGACTTGTCAAACATTGGAATGGGTTTAAGTGATGAGAATCACTCTCATTTTTTGTTACATAATCTACGGGAGTCATATCCTGAAGTAAAGAAGGGGCTCAAGTATGGAAGAGATAAAATCTCTTTGGAGCAAGTGGTCTTTCACTTGAGAACACCAAATTTGGAGTTGAAGACTGAAGGTCTATAACTCGATGGTAGTGGAAGATGTGATGTATTGTTTACCCATGGTCGAGGAGATAATAAAAGAGAATATTTGAATGATAAGATTCACTCTCGATCAAAGTCACAAGGAGCAAAATGGAATGTGAGGTGTTATTATTATTAAAAACATGGTCACATTAGAAACGATTTCCCAAAAAGGTTAGGACACAAGAAAAAAATGTCAAGCAATGAAAGAACTTTAGTGGTGGATGGGGAGATAATTGTGAATATATTGAAGCACTTGCAATCTCGATGAATGGTGGAAATTATGGTACATGATTTTTGGGCTTAAGGTGCATATATCATTTCACACCTTGTAGGAGTTGGTTGTTGAATACAAATCACTAAAGGGTGGTGTTACAAACTTGTGAGATAATCGTTAGTGTGAAACTATAGATATTGGCAAGGTACATATTTGAATGGATGATGGTTCCGGTTTTCATTGTTAGGAATGTATTACATGTTTAGGTGTTGAATAATAACTTTATCTCCTTAGGTATGTTGAATAGTAAGGGCTTTAGTTTCAAAAGCGAATGCGATCAAATTTAGGTATGTAAGGGCTTATTGGTGCTTTTTGTGGTAAGTAGAGAAATAGGTTGTATATTATTAATGGTGTTGCAGAGATTGAAAATGTTATAGATACCCACATTGATGTGAATGTGAACCGATGGCACAAGATGTTAGGCCACATAGTACTCGAGGATTGAAGAAACTAGACAAGAGGAAATCTCTTGGTGATAGATTGGTTAATTAGATAAATTTTTGTGATCATTGAAAAATTAGATAAATTTTTGTGATCATTGAAAAATTAGCAATGATAAGAAAGTGTCATTCTATTTGGAAATGCGTAAGGGAGATAGCATATTGGAGTATGTGCATATAGACTTGCATGGGTCGAAGGAAATACCATCAATGGGTAGTGCCAGGTATATTATTTCTATTATTGATGACTACTTTAGGAAGTTTGGATATAATTACTAAAAGGTAGAGATGAAGAAGCTTTGGATAATTTTAAAGAAGGGAGGTTTCTTATTGAGAGCCAAAATTGGATGAAGGTAAAGAATCTTATGACTAAATATGGTTTGGAGTTTTGTTGTGATACCATTGTTGGATTATGTAGAAAAAATAGTATCATCTGGAACAAAAAAATTCTTATGATTCCTCAACAGTTTGGATTGGTAGGAAGGTTAACGATGACTCTATTGAAGAGATTTGAGTGTATGCTTTATGGTGCTAACTTATCCCTAAGATTTTAGAGTGAGGCTACTTATACTGTGGGGTATCTTATTACTACGTGCTCGTCAGTGCCTCTTGACTTCAAAGCACCCTAAGAAGTGTGGATTGGATGTCCAGTAAAATACGACCATCTGAGAGTGTTTGGTTGTATTGGTTATGCATGGATTGGGTGTGGAAAGTTGGAGAAAATGGTACTGAAACATTTGTTCTTAGGTTATCCATGTGATGTTAATGGCTATAGGCTCTAGTGTGATGATAGTAAGAAATGCATCATCAAAAGGAATGTAACATTTGAAGAGGATATGAATTTTTCAAAAGTCAATTCTAAGGATTCCATTAGTCATAAAGTTTAGCTAGATAAGTTTGTAATGAGGTGGAGCTATTTGAATATGCACAAAGAAATCCAATAGGGATGCGTAGGCAATCAAAAGAGAGAAATAATGAAGATGAAGAATATTCTCAAAATAATTCAGAGATATTAATCAATATTACGACAACCATTCCATTTGGAAAAGTTAACGATTGCTTTATAGCAAGAAATTGAGTTCATTATGACAAAGTGGCTCTTAGAAGGTTAGCCCTCGCCTATGTATTATGTGTAGAGTCAGTGATTTCTGAATATGCCATGGATAGGAAGGATACTCACATATGGGATGAGGTCACAGATGATAAAATAAGTCTCTTTATGATAATGAAACATAAGTACTTGTTCTTAGACATATAAGTAATATTAAAGATTATTTAGAAAGCATGTCGGATGATGGTGTACTTAAGCTTGATTTTGTAAGGTACAAGGCCAGTGCTAGTATAACAAAAAGGTATCATGATTCAACACTTTGACTTGTTTATTGCATTATCTCACACTATTGTTAATGTGGATGCGAAGATGATAAATTTTCTAGCTTCACTTTATGTAAAAAACTTAGGATATGCAATAAGTATAGTGTTGATGTGCTAGGAGATACAGATGGAATTGGTCATATGTGTGGTCAACTTGTTTGTTTGAAGTTTGATATATTGGATTGTGTGGTTTTGAACTTCATGGGTGTATTTGGTTCAATGAGCTATAAAATCATGGTACTATCGGTTGAAACTTGGTATTTTATTATGGTAAGATTACTTATAGGGTTGGTCAGTGTAAATGAAGCTTCATGGTTGATCTGGGAGGCTATTGAAGAATACTTTGAGGTGATGTTAGTGATAAATCACAGTGTTATAGACTCAACGAATATTGAACTTGTTACGTTGGCCGAGCAGTGTTACTTGGTGAATGTGACCACTTATTCATGGTAGTTGAAAGATAGTAGAGGACCCAAGCAATGGTTATTTTCAAGGATTAACATCAAGGTGGAGAGCTGCAATATATGAAACAAATTCATGAAGGATGCTTGAAAACTAATGTGGGTGATCAAGCATTAAAGGTTGAAATAGGAGAATTGCATATTCAATTTTGGATAGCTCGATCGATCGAGAAGTTTCTATCCAAATTTTGGATTTCCAATTATGAATGATCGATCGATCGAGCCTAAAAGTTTTCTCAGGAAATGACAAAAAAAGGCATCAAAATTTTCACATGGGGGTTTGAAACTGAGGGACTTTTTGGTAAAAGACCAAAGGGCGTGTATAAGCACCTTTAGTGCCCTAGAATTTATGAGAGTAAAAGAAATTGGAGGCTTGGAAAGCTTGAGAGAAAGAGAGGCAAGTGAGAAATATGGTTTTCTCCATTGATGGTGAGGAATCTTATGTATCTTACGTAACTCTTTACGTGTAAGTTTCTCTAATGGATTATTTTCTCCTGTTAAATTCATTATTAGTCTAAGAATCAAAGTGTATTTCTATTAAGGGAATGTGAGGCTTTGGGTGTGTTCTTGGGACTAAAAAAGGGATTGGATGATGCTTGTATGATGATGAGAGTCTATAATTGGAATACTATTGAATAGCATAAGTTGTAATCATCTTTTGATTCATAGTGGAATATTGTTTGGGTGCTTGAATTGTGTATGTAAATTCCATTATTTTGGAGACAAACCATATTAAATATTATGTGTCACTTTATCACTTTCTTTGCTCGTATTTATTCATTGTCTTTATCAGTTGCATAACCAACCATGTTGAAGACTAGGTCGAGCTTTAGCCCATGTTAATATTTTTGACAAAAAACTTATTAGCTTTTGGCCTATATATAAATAATATTTATTCTTTTATTTTTAATAAAATTTAAAGATAATTCATTAAAAAAGTTATACTTGAGGTAGATTTGGTTTTATAAATTGGATACATTAATAACTTTACTTTAAATTGTTGCACTTAAATCATGTTACTTTTACATTTATTGAAACTTTAATCATTTTAAGCAAATTTTGATGATTTTTTCATTTTTTAAAACTTTTTAAGATATTTTTATCTTCAAACATCTATTTGTGGACCCCTTTATTTTAATTCTAACTTAAATTTTTGTAACAAAAAAATATCATAAAAAATTGAAAAGAAATAACTAAAGCGTCCAAAATGTAACAGTAATATGATTAAAATATACTGATTTTAAGAAGTGTGATTAATGTATCAAATTAGTGAAAGTAAAATATCAAAATATCATGCTATTTATTCACTAGGTAAAAAAACAGCCACAACTTTCTTTATAATGTTTGAGAACTAGGAATTGATTATTCTCATTTTACAACAAAAATAATTTTTAATATAAAATGATTTGACGTATTTTTATTTTATTGATTTAATTATTCTTGTATTTTTTATTTAAATGAAATAAATATAATTTTTTTTAAGAGAACTCATACACCCATAAATAAAACTTGAACTCTAAAACTTTAGCATATTTATATGAGTTCTATGTTGTTTAATTACAACTCATTATTTTTAATTTATGTTTTTTATATTCAATATTTAATATATTAAAATATAAGTTATTTAATTCAGTTTAAATTTTTTTCTGATTATACTATTGATCATTATATTAGTGTGACTGTGTTTGTGCATATTTGTTATTTGTCCATTGATTTCTATTTATTTCTTCTTGTACTTATCATATGGATATCAATAAAATTCGGTAAAATAACATAGTTATCTTTTTGTTATTTTTTTTGGGATAAATTCTACATGCATATATTTAATGTTTGTAATGAAATGCTATCGTTTGAACCACCTTTTGTCGATTTATGAAAAAAGAAAATGTTGGACCACTTTTTGTCACTTTCATAGTGTGATTGAGCACCAACTGATCATTTCACGTCGTCAACACTATCATCCTTGCTCTTTCATATAATGGTAAACGAATAGAAGAAGTGTTTTACATTTCATGCCTAACAGTTACGTATTAAATTTCTCTACCAAAAGAAATAATAAATAATAAATAATAAACAGTTGCGTATTAACCAAATACTCTGCCTAATTTTATCTTTTAAAGCAGTTTATTAACTAACTTTTTAAAAAAAAAATAACGACAATAAGACATGTATTTAAGTCTACTAATATTTTATTTATGTTATTTTTTTAAATTGTATTTGATAAAGACATGTTTAACATGAATAAATGTAATGGAATAATTTTTTTAATAAAATAAAAAATAAACAAAAATATAAAAATAATTATTTATTCTCACATCAGCTTTTTCAAAATAATATGAATAAATTATTTCAAAAATAATAAATGCTTAAGTTATAATAATAACTAGTATATCATGTAAACATTCATCTTAGAAAACAATGTAATAAAAGTTTTTTTCCCCGTATATATATTTTTTATCAATTTAGTTTGTATTTTGTAGTTATCTTTACATTAGTTCTCAAAAATCATCTAAAAGTTGAATATAAAAATGTAGCAACTAGAGAAAGTTTGCATTGGACAGAACATTGAACAATTAAATAGATATAGTCGGTATACAATTAAATATTTCTTTTATTATTTAAATTCAAAAATCAATATTAATGATATTATCCTATTTATAAAAAATTATTACATCATAAATAATTATATATTAATTAATATTATAAATATAAATATTAATTAATTACGATTATAATCAAAACCTTTATACCACAAACCTCTCAAATTCCCTCTAATATTAATCATTTCCCTCATAAATGGACTTAAATATCAGATTGAATATGACACCCCATAGTGTCCAACAATTTGACTTGTCTTTCTAGTAATTTACAAGTCTACTTATTCGAGAATGCAACCCAATAGAAATTGACTTTAACATTTGGTTTAACAACTATTTGCATCTTCTTTCAATTCTTTATAAAAGGAATCCACCTAATCAAAATATATAAAAATAAAAATGGTTATATTGAAATCAGAAACTAGAGCTTCATTCCTTTGACTAAAAATGATGAAAATTTAACTCAAAGAAATATTATTGATTCAGTTATGATATGTGATATAAATTCATAAAAATGCTTGAAAATTATTATAGATGATAGAATATCAAAGATTAGACATGAAGCATTGTATGATAGGAGAATGGCCAAAATATTTAAGCACCTGAATTTTAATCTAATAGTCTAGTAGGTGTTACAGTGATATCAAACCCATAGCTTGATTGATCGAGCTTTGTGCAGGTTCTACCAATTTTTAACATTCTTAGTTTTAGTAACTTGATTCGATCAAACTTGTAAGTTTTCTCATGAAATATAAAAAGCAATTAGGGTTTAGCACAAGAGACTTGGACTTGAAAGTGCATTCTAGTAATTGTCTATTAAAGATGTGATATATCACATATTTGTACCCTAGAATTGTAAGAGATCATTTGGATAGTTTGAGAAAAAAAAAAGCTAGCTATGAAAAAAACAAAGTGAAGGGTTTCACCATTATTGACTACGATATTATTTTTTTGAGTAAGTGTTTCTTATCAAGTTAAATATGAAATTAAAGTGAGTTAGAGAAAGTAGATGGTAATATTATTCGGATATAATTATCTATTAATTGTATATATATATATGAAATTAATAACTATATCTTAAAATAAAAAGAATTTTCAAATAAAAATATTTTTTGGCCGTCAACAACATTATCAATTCATATGAGCTAGATCGGTTGGTTTAGTAGGTGGGCTAACATATGTGAGAGTACTTTATTTTAAACATTGATTTGTATTTTATTTATTTCCTGCACATAATATCTGGCATGTAACCATAGAAGAAAAATCTTATTAAGTGGTTTAAAAATTATATTACATTACTAACAAACTGAAATATTACAGATAAGATACTTGATGGCATTGTTCATCATGCCTAAATGGCTAAATCTCAATGGCTAGCTAGTAATTGTTTTTCTGTATAATCTCATGTATTTTAACTACTCATACATATTTTGAAGTAATTCATATATACGTCGGCTCTTACTTATAAGTAGCAGATATGATAGAGCTTCCAATCCATGATTTACCAATTTACAAGCTTTTTCTTAAGAATATGTTGTACTATCATGTATAGACTCCATCTTGAGAATTGCTTTGTAGTTTGTGCCGTGATTATATATGTTTTAAGTTGACACTAAAAATATATGAGTTTAAATCACATTCAAAGTATATGTTGATGATAGGTACATAAAGTTTTGTTATGAGTGATTCTGATATTAAATTGAAAGTTATCAGGAGCATTTTAAGGTGGATGAATAGATCCACGGAAATGTAGGATGGAATTTGAAGCCACGTCTAAGCAAGCCATTCTGTTCTGTGTTTATTAGTGTTGAGGGGATAAATCCACTATATTAGTTTTTGAGTGATTTATTAAATTAATTGAAAATTTGAGTTAGATTTTATCTTTAATTTAATAAAAAAAATTGGAGGTAAGAATTATCAATATTATAATAAGATATTAATTTAACATGATAAGCTTTATTATAATATTATTATCTTTCTATATTAGGTTTATGTTTTCCTATACAAGGTCAATATCTCATAATAATTTTATTCTTTATCAAAATTATTCCAAAGTAAAATTATTTAGATACATATTTTATTTTAAAAAATAAAATTAATAAAATATTAAAATAAAAATAATATCAAAATGAATATCATGTGAATTTTCAAGGATTGAATTTTATAATATTTAAATCAATTAATAATAAAAAATATTATTTATTTTGAATTTACCCCTTTTTAAATTAAATACACATTAAACTTAATATAAAAAACTTAACTCATATTTTTCTCCAAATTTTATTATTCATTTTAAGATATAATTAACATGCCCGCGTACTCAAGATGTTTCGAATATTAAAAAAACACTTAGCGTATTGCAACATGCCATATGAGAAAAGAAATAATAATATTACATCAATCATATCTATCACATACAATTTTATTATATCATGTTATAATAAGAAATATTTTAAAAATTAAAGTAATTATTTTGTAATCAGTTTTATATTTAAATTTTAATTTTTATATACTAATTTTTAAAAATAATATTATTTCATAATTAATTTTATTTTTATGTTTAAAATGATTATGCTTTTAACTCAAATGTTCCTAAATTGATTTTTTATTTTACTACTTGAAGTTATATTTATTTTGTTGACTTAATAAAAAATTAAACAAAAAAATATAACCTTTTAGAAAACAAGTTTTAGTTTTCCTTTTCAAAATAAATTAAAAAACAGAAAACTAACTTCAAACACAATAAAACCGAATTTAAAAAATATAACTTGTTACAAAATGAGTCTAAATTAATTTCTTTTTTAAATAATACTAACACATGGTAAAACACGAAAAATAAGTACAAAAAATATATACAAATTTATATGTTATTAATATTTCTTATCCCAACATACTGTCTTTGTTTGACACATGAAATAACTAAGAATTTTTTTGTGGCACCATGGCACCAAAATTATTTAGGTGTATATGTTTATGATTATTTATTGGAACTTATTAATTAAAATTCAAATAATCATTAAATTTATAACAAATAAGTAATTTTGAGTGATATATATTAGTCTCGTAAAGAATCCAAACAATTATTGTTGAAAAACAATTTATAACACTACTATACAGGGGCGAAGCAAGAAACATATTTAGAGGTAGATGAAGTATAAGTTTTTACAAAAAAAAAAATTAATTATAAATATTTAGGAATAAATACATAATAATATATATTTACTAAGAGTATAAGAGTTAAAGTAAACTCTTATCAATTAAAGAAAAAAACTTTAATGTTATGTTACAGTAAAGATACAGAGTTAACTTATAACAAAATTATCTGACATAAATAAAAATATAATAATTTATTAAGTATTAATATTATACATATATAAGTGTTAAAACTAAAATTAAAAGAAATGTATTAAAATAAAAATAATAATATATGATTTAAAATTTAAAATTTGAGAGTATATTTAAAAATACATTTTTTTTGAAAAATCAAAAGACTAAAAAATACAAGTAATATTTTTCTACGCTTGTTGTATCCATTTTCTTGAAATGAAGAAATGAGTTAGTTTTGTAATAGTGATCAATATTAATGAAAAACTATTGAAAATATTAAAATTTTCATATTAATAAATTTCAAATAAAATAAAAAATTATTAACATTAAATGTAAAATAATATAATATTAGATTAAATTAAAATTTAGAGTTAAAAAATATAAGAAACTTTAACAACATGAATAAAAATCTTAAAAACTTTAATTTTAAGTTTCTCATTATGATTATTTTTTATTTTAATTTTTATAATATTTGACATTGAAATTTTATTATCATGAATTAAATTTAAATATATGAAATATTTTTTGATTAAACCATATTGATTTAAGAAATATTTGTATATAACGTATACTATTAATATTATATATGTGCAACTAATTAATGTTTGTCATATAGGTTAACACAAATGTCTTTGTTTAACCATTTTACTCGCGATTTATTTACATTAATTTTGTCCATTTGCATGCTTAATATTATTGATATATACAACAATATATTAAATTATGCACAAAAAAATTAGACATAAAATATTATTATAAATAAAATATTTATTTAATGCTAAAAATATATGTGTAATTATTTTTTTATAAAAATTTTATTTAATGTTAAAAATATACATATATTATTACATGTAATTAATTTTTTATACACCATATGTGATACTATAATACTCAATATCATTTGTGATTCAACTAGTAGGATAAGATTCACCCCTTTCTCATTTTAAATTATAGGTTCGAATCATATAAAAGTATAATTTGGTTAAAATATATCATTTATGTCAAAAATTTACTAATTTTTTAAATTTTAATTAAATCTAATTAATAATCATAAACTCTACATAAAATTACTAATATATAATGCTATTCATTACTTAAATAATATTCTGATCGGAGGTAAGATGTTGAATAAAAAATAGGGATCCATATTTTATAATATAAGATGAGTTAAGGACAAAAATTGTATTTTCACATTCTTCATAGAAATTATATACCATATTTTAATAAATATAGAAAAATATTAATATTTTTTAAACTTTTTATAGATTTAATTACATTAAATTCTAACTAACCATAAATAATGTATTATGTATTTTATATTTCATTTTTAAGTTATATTTTTATCCTATTAAAACATAAATAATTTTTCTTTTATAAAATTGATTTAAGCTATTTATTTAAATTATAAAAAAATATAAAATCTTATAATTATTTTATAATTTATTGTTGTTATTTCAAATTAATTTGTAACAAGATTCTATCAATATTTTTTAATATAAAAAGGATAATGTATTTATTATTTTATATATTTTATTTTTCTTCCTTTTATATAAATATATATTATTTATTTTTAATTTTATTGGCTAAAACATTTCTTATATAATAAAAATAAAAATTACTAAAAAATAAAAAACAATAGTATTTAAAATATTACTTGTATTTATGTTTTTCATTAAGGTGATTTTTGGTTTGAGTGAATGGAAAGGAATTGATTACTTCCATTATGTGTGTTTGGTTGGGCAGAATAAGGGGACGAAATGTAATCGATTACTAAAGCAGAAGGAATCATAATTTCTTTTCCCCCCATTTAGGAATCATAATTTCATTCTTATCTAAACTTCTTTTTTTTCAATTTTACTCTCACCCCAAATATAACCCTAAACTCAAATCCCAAATCCCCAAACCCCAAATCCCAAATCCCTAAACCCTAAACCCTAAAATCCAAATCCCAAAACCCTAAACCCTAAACCTTAAACCTTAAATCCCTAAACCTTAAATCCCTAAACCTTAAACCCTAAACCCCAAATTTCAAATTCTAAAATCCTAAATCCTAAACCCTAAATCCAACATCCTAAATTCTAAAATCCTAAACCTTTTTTAGAAAAATAATAATTTTAACCCTAAATCTTAACCCACAAATATAACCCTAAACCCTAATCCCAAATCCCAAACCTCAAAACCCTAAACCCTATTTAGAAAAATAATAATTTTAATAATATATTTCTTTTTAATTAAGTAATAATTATTTAGAAAAATAATGATTTCAATAATTTATTTTGTCTAACGAAAAAATAGTAATTAAATAATATTATTTGAACTTTACTGAATGTAAGGGTATTAAGGTAATTTATAGTTTTTTTCATTCCATTCCAATAACAAACCAAATATTATAATCCTGATTCTAGTGCTCAAACCAAACAACATTGTTTTCTTTCCATTTTATTCTGATTTCGATTTCATTCCATGAACCAAACGTCGCCTTAAGGTCTTGGTTCTCTATTGAAGATCGTTTATATGTCTTCACAAGGATTCTAAGGATGGAAAAAAATTCTAAATCATGGACAAAAAAACAAAGAAAAGGTCTCTGATCCCGCGTCTCTGATCCCGCGTTTTCTCATTAACAACTCTATTCACATTGGTTGGTACTAATAAGAAAAGGTTAAAAGCAAAAATCTATTTATTATAAATTGTTATATTATTATAATTAATATAATAATTAATTATAGATGAAAAATAAATTATATTATTTTAATTAATAATTATTTGTTATATTGAACAAAACTTATGGTTTAAAATGAAGTGATATAGCAATACGATACTGATAAGAAATATGGAGCTTGACTACTTTTTTAATAATTGATATATGCTATTTATACAATTATTAGTGAGACTTGAATCTACGAAACTAAATGCTTATTATTCTTTTTGGATGTGAACGGATTGAAAATAAAAGTAATGTTAATTATAAATAAATTTGCATTTATAATAAAATAATTTTAAAAATTAAGATATTTTTTAACAAAAATTTAAACATATAATACATCATAATTCATATAAATGAGTACGCATTTAAGATTTCTCTGAAAAATAATTAATTTACGGAACTTGAGACGTGTGATGGATTGATAAACAATTAATTAGATTGTCTTGGTTTCATGGATGGCCTTTAAACTTTGCCAGCCAAGAAACTCCTAAACATACAATATGTCAATCACCTTTTAAATAATGCAATATATATGTTGCTGATTTTGACATTTTTTTCATCTTCTTCTCATATGCATGACAAAATATTGAATTGATAGATACCCAAGTTAAAACAACATATGTGTTGCTAGGATTAACCATGAACCATACGACTATTGAAAAAACAATTGAAAGAAAAAAAAATCATGTTCAACCAGGGTGTTAATTATGCCATTCTTGTTTTATGTTTTGTCTCAAATTACCACTTCTAACAACAAATATAAGTTGTATGAAAACAAACATGCATACCACGATACAAATACATACAATACGATACGATTAATACCCTAATTTTATCAATGTAATTGCACATATTTTAAGAAGGGACGGATAAAAACCAAATAGGCAATAACCAGTCAATGCAATGGACACTTTTGTTAGGGGGTCTTAAAGAATTTTTAACATTATCTTCTAACTTTCGCTCAAAATTATCATTAGATTTTGTCTATATATTTTTACTTTTCATATTTGTATGAGATGTCATAATTTAATTAATTGGTATGAAAGGAAATAAGATAAGGAAATAGGACAAATGTTCCTAAACCACTAGCTAGAGAGAGAAAAAGAGTGAAAGAAGGCTGCTTTAATATGTTAATAGCTTATCCTTTTCTTAAAAACTTTTTTAGCCTTGTGTATATATTTTATTTTAGTTCAAAGAGTAGTTGTACGAAATGCTATTATTCTATTTTTGTGAAACTGTTTTTGGTGGTATTCATTAGTTCAAAGTTTTGAGTCACTTTTTTGTAAATATATATGGTGGAAAGAAGGTCCCCTTATCATCTTCTCTTTAGGATGTGTGTGTAAGCCATAAAACAAACAAGGACGCAAATGGCAATGTATTTGGATTTAAGAAGGCACTTTAAACTATTGTGAAGTGAAAGCTATAGGTTAGGTCAATGCAGGTTACGCTCTTTAAATAATACAACTGATAATATATTAAATTAAGATTTGATGATATAATATTTCAAAACTCCTAGTTGCTAAAATATTTTTCAAAGGTGTATTAATATGAATGTAGATAACCTTTTTTTTTCTTATATATATAAAATTCATTATTTATAGTTTACAAGACAAATTGTAGGTGAAGAGTTCCTGAAATCCTCCTAATCTTCAAAGGGTGATGTCAGTTTATTATAGAAATGCTAGATAACACATACACTGTTTTTTTTCCCTTATTAGTTCACTAAATTCATAATTACCCATATCTAAATGACTTTGAAGCTTTAATTTTCTTTTTAACCCTTACTATTTGTTATTAAGTTTTTAAAATTTTAATTGTAATTTGAGTAGTCTCAATAATTAATATACAATTTAATACTTATTAATTTATAATTTTATTAATAATCGATTAAAATAAATTTCAACCGATCAAATTTAACACAATCTCTTTAGTTAAATTTATTAAAAAATACATCCAATAAAACTATGTTATTTAATAGATTTAAAGGTTATAAAAATAAATAATAAATGATTAAACATTTGGAAGCTTTTAATTTTCTATTAAAGCTTAGGATTAATTATGAAGTTTCTAAACTTAATAACATTGTATACAAACGACTCAATATTTTTTTTATAAGCTTACCATTATTTAAAAATTTAAAATGTTAAATATTAAAGAGGTATTCCTCCCATTAATATAAACCAATTTTAGATATAAGTGTTATTTACTAGCTACTAACATTAAAATGGGTACATCCATTTTTGATAAATATATATTTCTCTTAATTTATTTTAATTTTAATTACATGACAGTTATACAAGAAAAAAATTATAAAAAAGTGTCGAGTAATTTGAAATTAAAATTACAAAATTTCTTATATTCTCATATTTTAGAATTATATCATTAAAAACATTACGTGATGCTAAATGATTTGTTGGATTTTATGAATTATTTAATATAAATTATATTTATTTTAACAAATTCTTATAATTTACATTGATAAGAATTATATTCATATTAATAAAAAAAATCGTACAATTATTTGTCAGTTCTTTGAACGAAAATTAATATGTTATTAAAAAAAATTGACGACTGGTCTCTCTCAAATGAGGGAAACAGTTTTGTTTCTTTAATTTATTTAGTTTAATCTTCCCTACAAAATCGTTTAGTAGCATTAATCCATTTTAACTTTAAAGGTTTTAATTCATTTTAATCCTTTTGTCTTAGAACGGTTTTGTTTATTTAATTAATTTAATTTAATATTTCTTACAAACTTTAATCCATTTTAACTTTAATTTTTTTCCTTTTTATCCTTTTTGCCTTTTCCTGTTGTGAGCTCTATCTATACATAAATGTGAAATATCACTCGAAATAGCACAACAAAAGAAAAAAATAAGTGGAAAAAAATCTTATCTATTGTTGATCATTATATTTCGATAAAAATAATTTTACGGGTACAATATGATTCATATAATTATAATTATATGTGACTCTCTAATTTACATTTCAATTGTTAACTAATCAACAAAAACCCTTTTTTTACTGATTATCTTGAGATGAAACTAAATCCCATGTTCCATTTCTCATAAGAACTTCAAACTTCTTATGCATTGCATCCATCTATTCTTTATGTTTCATTGCTTCTTTTACAGTGGTATGAATACGTAAGATGATTGTTATATTCAAGGCTTTTGGTTTGAACACACGAGATTTAACCTTTACGTGCATACTATGTATATTATTAGAGATAGGAGGTTTATGTATTTGTGAAGTTGATCTCACATCATTTATAATAATTGTTTGTTGTACGGGAGAAAGAGGAGGTAAATAAATTGTAAGATTAATTCCATCAGAATCATAAACCCCTGGACAAATATTGTTGGCATTTTTTGAAGAAGATTGTAAAGAGCTTTGATATGAGATAGATAAGATAGATTGAAAAGAAGGTAGTGAAGAAACATTAGTCTCAGGACATTTAGAAGATGATGTTGTTCTAGGTGTCAGAGGAGTGTCTTTAAAGTATTGGGGTAGAAGTGTCAATAGAGAAAAAATAACTTTGAGTAGTAGATTAAGGACATTATAAATTGTCTTAGTTTGACCATATGATTGAGATAGTTGAACAAAATGCATAGGTTGAAACTTGAAATGTGTATAAGAGTTTGAAACTTAAAGTGATAGTGGCATACCAACAGACACATAAAGGAACTCACATTCATTAAACATCACATGAGAAGACACAGATCCTATATCTAGATTCGAGCTTGAGTAAGGTCTACTATAGAGAAAGCTTAAACATCCAAACAATTTCAAAGACTTATAATATGGTTTTTGGTGATACAATAACTCAAAAGAAGACTTGTTACTATGAATCTTAGAAGGTCCCTGATCATCATTGATAGCCCAATTTCCACTGCATGCTTATTTTTTCTTTCTACGACTCCATTCTAAGATGGAGTGTATGGATAGGTAATCCTTCTCTTATAAACTCCTTGAAACAAGTGAGGTTGTAAGGTCTTAAATTCTATTCCTCTATCAAATTGTAGCTGTTGAATCTTTTTATTAAATTGTCTTTCAACTAAGGCCTCAAAATGTAAGAAAATCTGAGCTACCTGACTCTTTTTGTACACCAAGAATAACCACTGAAATCTAGTGAGATCATCAACAAACAAGATAAAATACCTCACACCATTATCCACAATAACTCGAGAAGAAACCAAAACATCAATATGAACAATTTCAAAAGCTTATCTAGATCTTTCATGTTTATGAGTACTTGGAAGTCTATATAATTTTCTCAATTTACAAGCACCACACAAATTAGTATCATAATTATGAGAACAAGGCTTATCAATTTTAAGTAAAAAAAATTTGCAACATAGGAAAATGTGGATAAACCAATCGATTATGCCAGATTATTGTTACATTCTGCTCGAATCTCCCTGAAAAATCAAAATAAATGGTGATTGCCTAAAGGATTTAGACTTTTCTACATGAGAAGGTTATAGAGTGGCCTAAAGATGTCTAGAATAAGCTAGATTTGGATGGACTCAACTCAAGCTTTGAAGACCTTAGAATATTCTAGAGCACACTGGATGGTGCTAGAATGGGTTGGAATATTCTAGGATGTGGCGGATGGTTCTTGAAGGATGTAGAAGCCATTGGAAGCTTACAAAACATCCTAGAACTTGCATGAAGGAGCTAGACAAACCTAAAAGACTCTAGAGTTAGCTAGAAGGTCCTAGAACCTTGTGAGATATTGTACATAAAATTATAACACTCTTGTACATTCTAGACTTAGAAGGATCTAGACAAATATGACATTGTCTTAAGCTTGGTGTCATACTATAAATAGACCTATTGGTCTCCATTTGTAATCATCCTAGGAAATCTGGGGAATTCTTAGCATCTTGTAAGATAAACTCTCTCTAGAGCAATACAAAGCATTCTTTACAAACTCTCTTTCTAATCTTTTTAGAGTTTCATTCATATTCAAAGGCAGGCTTAGTGCAACGGACGGTGCTAAGTGACACACGATCGCTACTTCAAAATTTAAGGTCGTGACAGCTGGTATCAGAGCTTTCAATTGAATCATTTCTACCTTTGGCATAATGAAGAACGCTGCTCCATCTACACCAAGCGTCAATGTTCCACCTATGGAACGTGGCCGTGAGGAAGTTCGAAAACCATCAAAGGAATCTCGAGCCAAGTCGAAAGACATGCTTTCTAGCTTAGAAGCACGAGTTGGGAGTGCGCAAGACAGCTTAGGGGAGTTGTTCGACCGAGTGGATAACTTAGAGGAACGTTGCAATGGCTTGGAGGCCGAGGATGTGGAGATCCATGCAGCGGTTAAGATGTCCCTCAACGAGCTAGATGGTGGGTTAAGGCAAGAGATTGAAGGGTTGAAGGCTGAACTTTCCAAGGTAAGGGATCTCATCCAAAGAGAAGTTGTTAATGTCTTGCTTAGAGTTGAGGACATGGGTGGTGATCTAGCTCTATGTAAGTAGGTTATGGCCGCAGGAACTAGCACAACCACTGTCATTGAAGCTAAGAAGGTGGATGTTCCCAAGCCTAAGACCTTCAATGGTGTTAGGAATGTTAGGGAAGTTGAGAACTTCATATGGGAGCTTGAACAATACTTTGAGGCTACTGGCATAATGGACCATGCCAACAAGATCCGGACTGCTGCCATGTATTTGTCTGACATTGCTATATTGTGGTGGAGACGGAGGCATGGAGATGTGCAACGGGGGGTGTGCACAATTGAAACCTTTGATGATTTCAAAAGGGAGTTCAAAATGTATTTCTTCCCCGTAAATGTTGAAGAGGAGGCAAGATGCCGATTGCGACGGTTAAAATAGACAGGTAGCATAAGGGATTATGTGAAGGAGTTCACAACCTTGCTGCTTGAAGTTCCTGACACATCAGACAAGGATGCCCTATTCTTGTTCATGGATGGTCTCCAATCGTGGGCTAACCTCGAGCTCAAGCGACGTGGTGTCCAAGACTTATTTTTTGCTATCGTGATTTCGGAAAGCTTTATTGACTACTCCACAAACAAGGACAGCTCAAAAGCCACAGATGAAAAGTTTGTTGGAGGAAAGAGTGGGGGAGGTCACGCTAAAAGTCAGAGACCCAAGAATTATAAAGATGGCTCCTCATTTAAACCACGAGATAAGAGGATGGAAAAGAAGGATCGTGGTGCCTCGAACCCCGTGTGACATGCTTCATATGCGGCGGACCGCATTGGGCACGGGAATGTCTGAAAAGGAAGGCCTTGAGTGCCTTAGTTGCTTCCACTCATGACCAGGATGGAGGCGAGTCGGACAAAGGTGCAAAGATGGGTTCTTTGCGCCTACTTGGTTCATTGTAGAGCGACCCAAAGACCCTTAAAGGCTTGATGTACGTAGATGCAACCATCAACGGGAAGGTCGCTAAAGCTTTGGTGGACACAAGTGCATCTCACAACTTTGTTTCAGTGGAAGAAGCAAAAAGACTCGGCCTTAAGGTAGTCCATGGAGAAGGATTTCTCAAAGAAGTTAACTCGGCAGCACTACCATTGCATGGAGTTGCTCGTGGAATTAAGGTCAGTCTTGGTTCTTGGACTGGCCAAGTGGACTTATCAGTGGCGCTCATAGATGACTTCTCTGTTGTATTCGGCATGGAGTTCTTAGACCAGGTTAGTTCTTTCTTGGTGCTATGCTCAAACTCTATGTGTATCATGGATGGACCAAAGGCTTATGTGGTACCGACGGAGAGGACCACCAAACCTACGACCCAAGATCTCTCGGAACTTCAATTCAAGAAGGGATTGAAGAGAGAAGAAGAGAGTTACCTAACCATCTCAAAAGAGTACGACGAGAAGGAGGAGTCGCCAAAGCCAAGCTTGCTGACGAAAGTGCAAGTTATCTCAGATAAGTCCCATGATGTGATGCTTGAGGCGTCGCCTAAACGGTTACCTCCAAGGAAGGAGGTGGACCACAAAGTTGAGTTGGATCTTGACACAAAACCACCAACAATGAGCCTTTATCAGGTGGAAAAATCAAAGTGGCGTAGCGAACGCAACGTGGTGGATGATGCGCTAATCCAAAAGGCAGAGTTAGCAGCCTTGATTAGGCCATGTATTCCTCTATTAGAAAGGATCAAAGAAGGGTTGGAGCATGATGCGCTTGCTCAAAACCTCCTTGCCCTCATCAAGGAAGGAAAGACAAGGCGATTCTGGCTGAGTGACGAACTACTCTATGCCAAGTAGAATCACATCTTTATGCCAAAGTAAGGCAACTTAAGGAAATAGCTTATCAAGGAGTGTCATGATTCGCTATGGGCTGGACACCCAGGAATGAGGCGTACCCTTGCTTTGATCAAGTCAATCTACTATTGGCCTCAACTACGTAATGATGTTGAAGCCTATGTGAGGACTTGTCTTGTGTGCCAACAGGACAAGATAGAGCAGCATGAACCCGGAGGTTTGCTAGAGCCATTGCATATTCCAGAGAGACCATGGGAGAGTGTCTCTATAGATTTCATCACTTTCTTGCATAAATCAGAAGGCTTTGGCAACATCATTGTAATGATTGATTGCTTCAGCAAGTATGCAACATTCATACCTGCCTCAACGGATTGCACGGAAGATGAGACGACACAATTATTCCTCAAACATGTTGTGAAGCATTGGGGGATTCCATCCAATATCGTGAGTGATCGAGACCCACCATTCACAAGGAGATTTTGGACAAAATTGTTCAAGTTATTGGGATCAGACTTGAACTTCTCTACAAGCTTTCATCCTCAAAGCGATGGACAAACAGAGCGTGCCAATGCATTGATGCAGTTGTATCTCAGGCACTTTGTCAATGCCCATCAACATGATTGGGCTAAGTTGTTGTAGCCCAATTCTCTTACAACTTACAAAGGAGCGAGTCCACCACGAAGAGTCCCTTCAAGATCGTCATGAGGCAACAACCCATGACTCATCATGCCTTGGCCATAAGTTATGAAGGAAAGAGTCATGCTGCCTTCAAATTTGCCAAGGCGTGGCACGAACAAGCTGAGTTGGCCCGTGCCTATTTGAACAAGGCATCTAAGAAGATGAAGAAATGGGCTGACAAGGAAAGGAGGATGTTGGAATTTTAGGAAGGAGATTTGGTCCTTGTCAAACTATTGCCCCAACAGTTCAAGTCCTTGAGAAAGGTTCATAAGGGGTTGGTGCGGAAGTATGAAGGACCATTTCCATTCCTCAAACAAGTCAGTAAGGTGTCCTACAAGCTACAACTCCCTCCGAAGCTTAAAATATATCTTGTTTTTCATGTAAGCATACTAAAACCTTATCATGGAGACAAGGAAGACATAAGTCGGGGAGAATCGAAGAGGGCGCCTACTGTAGTGGTAACCTCCTTTGACAGAGAAGTGGACTCAATCCATGCGGATCGCCTAATCCGACGTAGGGGTGTACCAAGTTATAGGGAATACTTGGTCAAATGGAAGAATTCCCCGGATATAGAAGCAAGCTACGAACCTGAAGATTTTTTGTGACAATTCAAAGATGACATAGAAAGGTTCAAGCTTGATGTTGCGCCAAGGGCGTCGCGAACTTGAGTGGGGGAGGGTGTTACGTCCCGCTTGAATTGCCCCACAAAATCCAAATAAATGGTGGTTGCCTAAAGGATCTAGACTTTTCTACATGAGAAGGTTCTAGAGTGGCCTAGAAATGTCTAGAATAAGCTAGAGTTGGATGGACTCAACTCAAGCTTTGAAGACCCTAGAATGTTCTAGAGCACGCTGGAGGGTGCTAGAATGGGCTGAAATATTCTAGAACGTGGAAGATGGTTCTTGAAGGATGTAGAAGTCGTTGGAAGCTTACGGAACATCCTAGAACTTGCATGAAGGAGCTAGACAAACCTAGAAGACTCTAGAGTTGGCTAGAAGGTCCTAGAACCTTGTGACATATTGTACATAAAACTAGAACACTCTTGTACATTCTAGACTTAGAAGGATCTAGAAAAATATGGCATTGTCTTAAGCTTGGTCTCATACTATAAATAGACCTATTGGTCTCCATTTGTAATCATCCTAGGAAATCTTGGGAATTCTTAGCATCTTGTAAGATAAACTCTCTCTAGAGTAATACAAAGCATTCTTTACAAACTCTCTTTCTAATCTTTTTGGAGTTTCATTCGGATTCAAAGGTAGGCTTAGTACAACGGACGATGTTAAGTGCCGCACGATCGCTACTTGAAAATTTAAGGTCGTGACATTATGCTATCTAGTGTAGCTTTATTACATTGAATAATAGTAAAAACAACCTGATCCAAAGTCTTTGATGTGGTATGAACCATTGGATATTGAGGAATATGGTTGAGAAACATGTATAATCTATTATCTACTCCTCATGTCAACAAAAATTTCTCCTGGCTCAACTCCTTCACATAGAAGGAGTTAGCAAAGAATTATACTAAAAAAACATTATCTATGCACATTTGTCACATAGAAATTAAATTCTTGACATGTTGAGGTATGTGTAAGATTATTGATTTTTTTTTTAAATCCACTAACTACATTTCCCTAGCCTATAAGGGAAATAGAAGTTCACTTACCATTGCTTACCATTACCTAGTAGCATAGCTTTATGTCTTGGATATGGGGCAGACTGTGTGAGATTAGTGCTACTGGAAGAGAGGTGATGGCTCTCCCAAGAATCTATATACTAGATAAGATCATGATGTATTATAGGTATTGCTACCATAGCACTATAAGCTTAAGGGTGATAAAGAGGAAATTAAGGATATTGTTCATACACAAGCATATATTGAGACATAAAATGATCACTTTCAGAAGAAATATAACTAATACCTTGAGTAGTCTGATCACTGAGCTGAGGAGTATGCTGTGGAAAGTTAAGTTTAGATGTATCCAGTGAAGGGAAAATTGGTGGAAAATTTGATAGTGGTAAGGGTAATGACTAAGAGGTGTTAGTTACTTGTTACAAATTAGCTTATGATTTGTATGAAGGCATAACAAATCTAGGGCACATATTTGGCGTAGAATAAAATGAAGAAAAATGTTATTATGGAAAAGAAAATTGTTGACTTTCTAGATCATTGGATTGATTTGTTAGTGCATACCTAAATTTGCAAAATCAAGCACTATGCCCAACTTTTTTGTAAATCTGACATGTTCCTTTATAACTAGAGTACTTTTATTCTTGTTGTATTTATATTCTTGTGACCGTTGGTATTGCAAAGCTCTACCACTTGCTGCATCTACCATGCTTCTATCCATGTGTATTAATCCCTCATAGAAGTATTGGATTAAGAGATGCTCACTTATTTGATGATGAAGGTAACTTGCAAATAATTTCTTGAATTGCTCCCAATACTCATATAAAGTCTCCCCATTGTATTGTTGAACATCACAAATTTCTTTTTTTATTATTAGAGTGGCCCTAGATGTTGGAAAATATTTCTCCAAGAAGAGTTTTTTTTATCTCATTTCAATTATATAGTCTTACATGGTAAGTAATACAACCATGTTTTAGCACTATCTGCTAATAGAATATGAGTACTCTAAGTTTAACTTGTTCTTCAGTAGTGCCATTGGGTTTTATGCTAGAATAGATCACATAATATTACTTTAAATGCCTGTTTGGATCCTTACCAATTAGATCTCAAAAAGTAGGCAAGAGATTAATCATGTCAGACTTCAATTCAAAAGTATTATTGTTGTCATTATAATGAATGCATAATGGTTGTTGATTTAAAGCCTATGTTGCAATTTCCCAAAGATTTTGATTGAGATTATTCACAACCTTTTACGTGGATATAATGATCCAAAACGTCAAATGAGTCGCTTGAACTTGGTAAATCTGTTTGAATTGCTTGCTCAAGAAATTTAGTAGTATGTGAATTTAATCTTAAATTGTAGCATGAGTTTATTCACTGAGACTCTAACATACAAATAAAGGTTAGAAACAAATTAAGTAAAATAAATAAAGATAAAAATAAAGAAAATATTTTTTAATAAGATTTTTTTAATTTTTTTAAAATTATTTAATTTTTTTAAAATTATTTAATTTTTTTAAAATTATTTAATTTTTTTAATTTATATATATATCAAAAAAATAAATAAAAGTAAAAAAAATTAATTTAACAAAAATCTCTGACAATACGGGACTAAAAATTAATGCATTTAGATGAATCATCAATTTAAACGTTATTGTAAATTTCTTAATATGTCTTAAATTAGTATATAGTAAGTAAATGTCTTTCTCGTAAAGGATTTTGAAAACGAACTCTTATTTATTAAATAGGGTTTTGGTTTTGTAAACTGAATATCAAATCTAACAACCAAAAATTAGTAAAAATAAAAACAAAATACAAAGATTACAATAAAAATTGGAATAAAAGAATGATTCTAGGATTATTCTCCATCACTAATAGGTATTGCAAATAAACATAAGCATATCATATTCTCCTATTTTTATTATTATATCAACTTAGAGAAATTAACGAGCGTGAAAGTCTCCACCTCTTCTTATCTATTCGTTGAATTAAAAAAACTCTTAATCCAAACTATTTCTAATAGACAACCTTGAATAAGTTCTGTAAATTTAATCTATCAAAAGTATTCAATTTTAATAAACAATTTGGATCAACATTAAATACACAAGTTTGGTTTAATTATCTTGAGTATTAATTTTCATTGCAAGTAAATTATGACTTATTATTTAAATTGATAAATTAATTATATGCCCAATCAATTAAATTGATTAAAGATAAATTAATTTAATAATTTAATTTTACACTTTAATAATCAAATAAAATCAAACAAAAATTAAAACTGAGAATTAATACATAATAAAAAATAATAGATAATAGAATATTATAGATCTTATTAAATATTATAATTCATGTTTACACAATCAATTATAAAATTAACTACTTATATAAAATAATAGATTAAGAATATTATTCATAAAAATAATAAAATAAATGTTAACAAATCTTAGAATTTTTATCTTTAATTTATCTCTTCAATTTTTTTTATCACTTTCTTAATTGATGCTTCCAATTTGATTCTACTTTATATATTTTTTTCTTAATTTTCATGTAATTTTAATATTGTTTTTTACCTGTGTTATTTTATATTTATATGGAAAAAATATATATTTTAGAGTTGTGTTGGGACTTATAATGCACAAAATCACGGGTAAAATGATACATGTCGCGAAAATTGCGCTAAGGATTAACATATATGATGCCATGTGTTGATATGGGATTTGAAGGTGAACAATGCGCGCACGTTGGCCGAGGAGTTCACATATGTCCATGACAAGTCGTACTAGGGTAGAAGGGCCACAAAAAATGACGCGTCTTTTGGGGCTTGAGGACTGCACTAGGAGCGCCATTTTGGGTCTTTTTTCTAGGAACATCCATGGAGATTCTAAGTACATCCACTTCTACTAAATACATACACAAATATTTCAAAATACATATACTTATCAAATAAAAATCATAAAACAAATCCATAAAAATCCCAAAACTATCAAGAAAATCAATATTTTTTAAATAAACATAAATTAAATAATTTTATATTATTATAATAATAAAATATATATTGATGTGAAAGAATTGATATACAAAAATATGTATAAAATAACACATTAAGAACCAAAAAAATTATTAATTTTTAAATTTTTTGATAAATAATAATAATAAAACAGAAAATGTTATCTAAGAACTTGTAGATGATTTTTTTTTATTTTTTTCCTTTAAAATCATTAAAAGTAAAAATTGTTATAACATTGGTGGTTATTTTTACAAAATGTTTAAAAATTATAAAATTAATTATTTAATTAGAAATCACAAATAGTAAATTAAAATTATTATAAAATATTTCTAAATGTTTGTATGATTTCGATAACTTGTAAAAATTACTTTAAGATCGAATAATAAGTGTTTTTATAACTTATAAATTACATTTTATACTTCCTAAGTTTGTTTATGATTATTATAACTTGTAAAAATTGCTTTAAGACCAAATAACAAGCGTTTTTATAACTTATAAAGCATATTTTATACTTTCTGATAGAAGCATGTATATTTATTTTTCTTAAAAAAATTCTTAAACAACTTTTAACAAAAGTATAAATAAATATAAATTACTTACCTAGTTGAAAAGAATATTCTAGTTATGTATACATGTAAAACGTAACAATGATATTTTCTTCAACTCTTTTGGATTTTTTTTTATAAAAACTTTTTAAAAAAATATAAAATATAATATGATTTTAAACTTATAATAATAAAAATAATAATATAATAATATAAAATATATCTAATTAAATAATATTTAATATTGAACAAATTTAATGAAATTAATTAAATTTGAACAACTTCGTATTGAGATCCTAATTGTATGATTTTATCTAATTAGATAGTGTTTAATTTTATGGGTAAAATTTTTTTAATAGCAAAAATATTTAAAGTAGATAAAATTGATGTTATTTTTATGAAATAACATTGCAATAACATGTTTGTTGATTTTAATTTTCAATTCTAATAATTTTAGTAGTTGGCTTGGTCAGTTCCTATTTGATGGTAAATTTTCAATAAAAGAGAAAAGGAAACAATGTAGGAAAACACTGAAGCTTAGGCCTTTTCACTTTCTAGCTAGCCATGCAATTCTTTTGCCAATATAATAAGATAAGGTTTAAAGAACAAATGACATTAATTTGCAAATAGTTCTCTGTATATTATACAATAGTGAAGAGCTTATAGTACAATTCTAGTGCGTATCCATGTGTCCCAATAATTTTGGGAACAAAATTTGAAGATAAAGTGAAAAAGAGATGAAGACAGGGTACTTTTGGTGATCATGAAGGACATGAAAGGTTAATTATAACTTCTCAAAACATTCAGATCCCAGTTTTATTGCATGTATGTCTGTATCTTTTCACTATTGAAGTGAAAGGGCAGTAGACCTTCAAGTTCAACAATAAATCAACTAAATAATTTAAGTGACAGAGTTTACTTTCTACACATAAGGCCAACTTGGTGGTATCACTTTTTCGAGACCAATAGAAACTAATTCGCCCATCACTTACTCCAGTAATTTAATAATAAAACTAATGTCTTATAATCATATTAGCCATGTAATTAGTTCGAATCCTCTTGGTGTATATTTAGTGAATAGGTTGTTATCCAAAACGTTTGGTTTTGTGATTTTATCATTATTTTTTGTTCCGTAACATATATTACCTAGTTGAACAAATGCATGAATAAGTGATCAACATATTTTTATTGTTATATTTGTTGAGTTATACATGATTTATATAGACATGTCATTCACAGACTCTCTGCATAATCTATGCTACAATCAAGGGTTGAATGAGTTTGGTGAAGGGTTGGTGTTGTATGTCCAAATCGCAATTGACAAAATTCAACGCTACCTGTTAAGTTTATGAAAACATTTAAACAAAAAATTCATTTTTAGATTTCATCAAACATAAAACTATTACAATGGTTAATAAATATAACAAATAAATATAATCCTCTAATGATAGAAATTGAAAGGATATTGCACGTTAGAGTGTATAACCATAAAAGAAACGAGACTTTTATTTAAGGTTAATGAAAAACGAGAACGATGATTTTTCGTCAATTCACGAATATCACATTTTAAATTAGAAGTATCAAATTCATAAATAAATTTCAAAATAATTTTTTTAAATATAATCTCTTATGCAATACCCAAATGTTTGATTGAATTTAAATTTAAAGTACCAATAAAGGACAAAGAGTGTTTCCTTGATGTTGAGTTAACATTGGTAGTAGAAATAATTTTTTTATTTATTTAAGGTGATTTTAGTATCGAAATTTATTTAGAATCAAAAATCATATGATATATTATATCTAATTAAATTAGATCGCGTTTTATATGTTGTGTTTGAATGAGTTGTTTTAAAAACTAAAAACTCATCTCCAAAAAAAAAATATTGTTTTTAGAAAACTAAAGTTTCAACTTGCCGATATCATGAACAAATTATCAAAATAGTTATTCATATCATTTCCATTACTATATTTGTTGAGTTATACATGATCTATATAGACATGTCGTTTAGTGATTATCTGCATAATTTATGCTTTACTGAAGGGGTTGAATGAGTTTGGTGAAGAGTTGTTGCAAATGTAGAATTCAACAGTAATTTATTTTTATCATTTTATATTTGACTCATTCTTATGCATTAAATATATGTTCAAAGTTCAAACTTTTTGTCATGCTAAACATATTTTCAATGCATATACTTTTTTACAAAAATATTCTTTATAAAACAAAATGTTATAGAAAATTAGTATATATTCAACTTATTTATAAACATGCATTGAATACATATTTATAATATTATAAAACTTCAAACATGTGTTCAGGAAGGCCAAATTAAAAATTATGGGATGTTTTCCACGGTTAACCCTTTCATTTTCACTTTTACCTTAATTTTCATATATAAGTTCCACTATACTTAATACTTTATGTGATTGAAATCTTAACAAATTCAACTAAAAAAATTCTAATACAGGAAAAGATTAGAATTTATTAATTCAAAATTCAAAAGTTTTTTTAATGTTTTTGTCTTTAGTAGAGAAAAGAAAAGAAAATCATGTCTTTTATCTTTTTCTCCAATTTGGGTTGTAACTCTTTATAAGTTGTGGTTTTCATAAAAATTATGTTTCTTTGAAATCAAAGTAATTGTTCATAAACAATTACAACCCATCCAAAAAATATCTCTTTTCAAAATATCACAATATTTCAACATAAATAATAGCATTTAACTTTCAAAAAATTACAATTTTAATAATTCTTTTACCAAAAGACACATACTAAATCAATGTAACTTTTGATGTAAATGTTATGAGTTGAATCATGTACACTCATGGAAACCCATTTGGACCAAAGTCCAAAATCCAACCTCTCTCGCTCTCACATGGAGTACAAGATGTTATGTCATTTCTTTTCATAACTATCATACTCATAAAAAAGTTTATACAAGCTAATGGATCATACGACCATTAAAAAACACATGCATGTTTCAGAATCAACATAGAGACATCAACCCTTATTAATACAAACAAGAACGCTAATGTGTATATATGGTGTTTCTAAATGCCTCATATTCATCTAACTACATTAAGTTCAAGTAACTTTGATCTCTCATAAATGAGTCATACTTGACCTCTCTGGAGTTTAATTTCATAGTCATACATATATTGCACCTCAATTGATGCGATATAAGTTTTTGAAAATGAATATAAAATACATATGTGATCTCAGCTAATCTTTTCATTGCCTTCGTATCACTTTACATAGAATTGGTAGTTTTTCCAAAAAAAAAGTCCTATAAAGTTGAATCAATCATGATTATAGGTAACAAGCTAAAGTAGCTTAATACCAATTACTTACTTTGTGACATAGTCAAGTCACAAAATGGCACAATGATCATTTATAATGATTAATAGCAGACTCGTATGGTGATTCATTCGCTCACCTCCATATTTGGTCACTAGCACATGTAACTTGAAATATATGCTTTAGTGGACTTATCCTACTAATATATAGAATCAGGTCAATACTCAAAACACTATACAAATCTTAATTTCAACGCTTAATCTGAGTTCCTAAATATACCATCATAATAACAAATATCTTTAGAACTCACATCTAGCACTAGATAAAGGTTTAATAGATATTGGATATACTCATTATCAATCATTTCTAAATAGTTTTCATCTAGGTTTGTACGTGAAAACCAAAGCGACATTTTAACTCAATAATTAGTTATTATCGTAGTTATAGCTTAATGTGTCTCATCTTTGCTTGATCCTACTTAAGCACCATAAGGTGATTGCTTATGTGAGAGAGCTAATCTAACATGTTGACATGATTCTCTAACATTATATATGTGTGTGCTATACTAATATTTTCAAAATGCAAGAAATTGTATATGAATATGCCTCAAATATAATATATAATATAAAAAGTTTCAAACAAATATTAACACCACATTCATCAAACTTAAATACAAATCCTAAACTTAACATGCTACTAATTGAGAGTAGATTTTTTCGAACTCCAATAGCGTACAAAACATCATAGAGATATAAAGTGTGTCCACTATTCATGTTCAATTTATAAATGCCAACGCCAAGTATTTATACACTGGATTCATTCCCTATATAAATTATTTAGCTGCCAATAGGAACTCAATGATACTCTACATATCCATCCCTTCTTCTCACTATATGGTCAATTGCTTCTGAGTCTATAACCCAAAAATGAGGAGAATAATCAACTAATACTTGACTAGATACAAAGCATTCAAATTGAGAAAATAAGTTAGGATATACCTCATTTGGCTAAGTGAATTCATGAGAAAAGTGTCCTAACTTGCCATAGTTAAAACATGTCAGTTTTGATTTGTCTTTCTTTTTTCCACTTCTCTTACCTCTCTTGCACTTAGGCTTATCTCATTTAGAAGTGTATCTACCACCACCACCTCCTCTTTTTCCATGATACACCTTTAGCTCTCTTACGTTTAGACCCAGATGTCCTGTATGAACTAGAATCAACAACTAAAGCAAAGCTATCATTATGGCTAGCCTTTAGACGGTCCTCTTCAAGCTCTAAGTGACGTGAAATTTCATTGAAAAGTTTTGCACTTTTATAGTGCATCATGTTTTTTTTCATTCTCTTCTAAGTAGGTGGAATAGAGTGAATTACAACTTGAACTTGTTGTTCATCAGTAAGGTTATAGTCAACAATAGTAAGATCATGGACATACCTAACATGATTCTTAAATATTGTCTAATTGTATGATTAGATTTCTTCTTATAGGAATCAAACTTCATTATCAAGTCCCGTAATTAAGTCAATGAAGTGACACCAAACTAATTTTTAAAGGTCGACCACATCTCATAAGCTGATTCAGAATGCTCAAATTCACCAAGAAAATTGTTTTGCATGCTACTCAGCATAATATAGTGTGTACCACAATCTTTGTCAACTCATACGGAGTCTGATTATGAATGACAGCGCTTGGAATGCGATTAATGGCATAAGCAGCATGAAAAGCAGCTTCACCCCAAAATGGGGCAGGAACTTTGGCAGAGAGAAGAAGAGCACGAACAGTGTCAAGAATATGACGAAGTTTTCTTTCAGCTCGACCATTTTGTTGAGAGGTTCCTGGACAGGTTAGATGATGTACAATGCCATAGGAATGTAATAGAGTTTGAAAAGCATTTTGAGTATATTCAAGAGCATTATCAGATCGAAAAGTTTTGATATGTTTGGAGAATTGTGTTTCAACCATTTTTGCAAAGTTACTGTATATTGATAAGATTTCAGAACGAGATTTCATTGGAAAGATCCAACTATAACGAGAATAATCATCAATAAAAACAACAAAATATCGAGATCCACCAATACTAGTAACAGGAGAAGGTCCCCAAACATCATAATGAATTAACTCAAAAATACTATTAGAGATAGATTTACTATTATTGAAAGGTAAAGCTGGTTGTTTTCCTAACTGACATGAAGTACAATCAAAATTATCTTTGGACACAGAACCCAATAGACCTTTAGAAGCTAACTGTTGTACCCGAGAGGATGGGGCATGACCAAGACGAGAATGCCAAAGTGCGAGAGAAGGTAAGGAAGAAACTGCAACAGTTGCAGCAGCAACAGAGGCAGGAGCAACAGGTGTAAGATGAAGATTGTTTACGGGAAACATACGCCCGACCCTAGGACCGGTCCCAAGCTCTTGCCCCGTCCTCGGATCCTGTACAATACACCCAGAATAGTCAAAAATAAGGTGATATTCTAGTTCAGCTAATTGTCCCACAGAGCATAAATTATAGGATAGGTCAGGTACATGGAAAACCCCAGGAACAGAGAGGGTAGAGGTCGAAACAAAACCTAGACTATTCCCATGAATGGTGGAACCATCAGCTATATGAATATTAAGGGGATGTGGTGCAGGGTCAAGTTTGGAGAATAAAGATGAGTGAGGTGTCATGTGATTGTAACATGCAGAGTCAAAAAGCCAATCAACAACTAAAGCAAAGCTATCAATATGGCTAGCCTTTAGACGGTCCTCTTCAAGCTCTAAGTGACGTGAAATTTCATTGAAAAGTTTTGCACTTTTATAGTGCATCATGTTTTTTTTTTCATTCTCTTCTAAGTAGGTGGAATAGAGTGAATTACAACTTGAACTTGTTGTTCATCAGTAAGGTTATAGTCAATGTTAAACAATGTTTCCTTCCTCATGTCTCATCATAATGTGATTAAGTGTTTTAAGGACACTTTATTCATTAAGGATATATTGGATTTGACGACGCCAAATATTATAGTTATCGATATTCAATTTCTCACCCCTTATTAGATCTATCACAATGTTTTTGAAAGCCATATCTTTCATAAACAATCTGCACATGAAATATATATATATATATATATATATGTATGTATGTTAGCATCATACATATATAATTTTGTTATTCAAATTTAAATAATTATTAAAAATAAATCATAAGTCACAAGATCAAAAAAATTCTACGTTCATAATCATGTCTTGCATCCAAATGATCATTTTATTAATTATTTGATTTATATGTAAAAAAACAAATTAGTAAAAGAAAAATAAATATTTAACCAAAATAACCCCCACTTAACATAACATTTATACATATGTCATGTATAATTTCATGGTATATTATAATTATATGTTCCTTAAATAATTGCACAAACAAATATGCTTTGCAAATATTTTTAGTAAAATATTAGCATGAATAATCAATAAATAATCATAAAATATGTGTATAAGAAACATAATTAATGTCATGACTTTCATCAGGAGTTGCCACCTTTCTTTAAGAATCACAATTTTCTACCAAGTGTCATGATCCTTCACCAAGAGTCACAACCATTCAAGAATGATGACACTTCACCAAGAATCACAACTCTTCAAGAGTCATGACCCTTTATCAAAAGTCACAACTCTTCACCAAGTGTCATAACTATTTACTAACAATCGCTACCCTTCATCAAGAGTTAATTTTTCACCAAACATCATAACTCTTCACAAAAGGTCACAAATAAATCATAACTCTTCACAAAAGGTCACAAGTAAATCATAACTTTTCATTAAAGATCAAGACTCTTTAACATATGTTATTAAATCACATGATATTTTATCAAGGATTATGATTTCACTAATAGTCATGAAAATTGTTTTTATATTCATGTTACATTTATACTATGTACCAATTGTAATATAGAATAATTACTTTATAATTTTGATAATTTTCATGTGGCTTGATTCCATACATAGATTTAAATATAAATGCATAATATGCTTATATTTTAGTATTCATTATCAAATTCCTCGTGAAATAACATATATATGTATCTTAAATTCAAAACTATACGTATAAAAAGACTAATAATATAAGCATATACATGAAAATTTATTCATGAAGACTTTCATATTCATAATTATGTTTTGTGATTCAATAAAAAACTACAAAGAATATACTATTAAAAATCTCATGAAAAGTATATTCTAATAGTATAACTTTCGTTTAAAAATTCTTTAAAAACCGAACAACTCATTTAATTAAAGGTTACGTTTGTAAAGAAAATTTATGCATATTTGATGCATTCAAAATATATTCAAGCATGAAAACACTCGAAATAGCTCTAATATCAATGTAAAATAATTAACAACATAATAACAATAATTATATTTTACTGATAGATGAATACCTTTCACCAATGAATAAAGATTGGTCATATACTGAATGATTTATGTACTTGAAATCTCAACACAGTCAATGAAAAAAATTATAATACTTGTAAAATTCAAAAGTATGTTTTTTCTGTTTTTGTCTTTAGTACAGAGAAGAAAAGAAAATCATGTCTCTTATCTTTTTCTCCTCACAAATGGCATAAGCAAATGACATATTTACAGAATGTCATGCACCCATTAAATTTGGTTACAACTTTAAGATAGGTTGTGACTTTTACAAATATAATTTCTCTTTGGAACCAAAGTAATTATTCATAAATAATTACAATACATCCAAAAATCATTTTTTTTCTTCACAAAAGGTCACAATATGTAAACATAAATTATAGCATTTAACTTTCAAAAAATTATATCTCTTTAATAAGTTTCTTACCAAAAGAAACATACTAAACAATGAAATTTTGATCTAAATATTATGAGTTGGATCTGATATACCTATAGATGACCTGTTTAGATCCAAATCCAAAATCCAATAGTAATTAAAAGGCTTTTTCTGCTAAGCTTTGTACAACACACTTCTTTTGTCATGTAGTGTTTTGGACAATGGTCACGACCTTCTCCTCAAGATCAAGCTATATATTGGTTCCTTTCGATAAGTGATCAATGGATCCTCTTCTCAAGATCTAGCCAATCCTAAAAACCAACCATTCAATTCAAATTATAAGTTAAAGACATGTTTATGCACCCTGTACTTTATTCTTTTACTATGCAGTTCTACTTGGAGCTCATTATCATAACACATGTATCTATAATAATTAATATATATATACGTTGTAAACCTATCCTTATTGCATTTCTATATTTTTGATTATCGAGTATCAATAGTTGAAATAATATTATAATTTTTTGGTAATTTATTAATTGATCTAAATAAGATTAATACACTAACTATAATAAATGTACAATTTCCTATAGTAGTTTTTAGATAAGTAGAATAAGAACATTAACTTTATAAAATCTTCAAATAAGTCCAAAAATTCAGAAGATAATTTCAAAATTTTGAAAATTTGAAATAAAAAGGAAAGAAAAAAAAACAAGTTAACCCCCACCACTACCTAGGGTTGAGCAAAAAATCTTATCAATCCAAAAAATCCAACTGAATCCAAAAAATGGATTAGTTTCGATCCGACTTTGGATCAGATTCTGATTGGATTTTAGCAATCATATCTGATCCGATATATTTAATATATTATATATAAACTAAAAACCCTAACCTCTCACCCTCACCCTCTCATCTCACCCTCTATCTCAACCTCTCAACCTCTCATTCTCACCATCTGTCTCACCCTCTCACCCTCAATCTCAGCTCAACCTCATTTCCCGGTCGATGCGATGCTATCCCGTTTCCTAGCCCGATGCCATCGTTGTCCCATTTCTCAGCCCGACATGAATCGTCGTTCATCATTTCTAACTGATCGACTCCCTACCCAGTTGTTGTTCCCAACCGCTATTCTTCATCAATTCATCCCCTCTCAGCTCTATTTCTCTATCGATGTGACCTTTTCTCTCAACTCTCAAGCAATTCCATTTCTCAGCCTGACACTAGCATTGTCCCATTTCCCAGCCTGATGCCAACCACCGTTCATCGTTCCCCCTTTATGCATGTGTTTGCTTCTGATTTGGTGATGAGCTATTACTCTTTGATTGTTTTGGGTTATATAATAGCTAGGATGTAGATCGATTTAGTTGTAGAATCATTTGTTATTTGATGCGTTATGGATTTTTGAAGTTGTTTTGTTTTCTCTCTAAATTTATGTCATGGTTGGGGTTTTCTGGCTTTCTTTGTTTGCTTCGTAGTTTATTCTTGTCTATGCTGTAGAGGTAAGATTTTGTTTTTCAAGTTCCAATACCTTATTCTGAAACACATGGTAGATTTTGTGAGTGTTGAAGTTAGATTCCTCCTAGAATTGTTATACATATAATATTAGATTATGATATATTAATTAGATTTCGTTAAGTGTTATACTCTAATATTATAATCCTTACTAACTTAATATGTTACTTAATTAATGTAAACTTGATAAAAATTTAGTCATTAGTATAAAAAAATACTTTACTTAAAATTCATAATATAGAAAATAATATACGTTTTTAATATTTACTATTCATCTACTATATCTCAATATTCAAATATGCGAGAAATTCTGAGCTTAGTAGATTCTGAGTATTACATTATATTATATTTCAATCCTAAGGAGGTTCATTTTTCTTTAAGATTGATCAATATCAACTCAGAATTGATCAGTATCAATTTCATTGATTTTTTGTGGCTCAAAATCATACTAATGAAGAGATTAATAATTACTGTGAAAAATTATCTATTATAGAATTTTTAGGTTGTATTCTTGTTCACGATGTCATATTATGTTGTGTGGGATTTTAAATTGTATTATAGCTTGTGATGATTTTGTTACATTGTGTGAGAACAATGAGAATGTGTTGTGTGAGAATTTACTTACAATAAGCTTCATTTGGAAGAAGCGAAGTGTATGGATGGAAAGGTTTTTAGTTTTTCAAATCGAGATTTTTTAGCCTATGGTGTTTCCGATTATGTATGCGATCAATGTTGTGACTTCAGATTCAATTGAGGCTATCAGGAGGATGGATGTTGAAGGTAAAAAGGAAAGAAAAGTGATTATATGAAGAAATATTGAGAAAATTGTTGGATCATAATTCGATCCAGAAACATTCAGGAAACTATATGAATACAAATTTAAATACAATAGAAACAAAAAGGGATTGAAAACATATCTACTGTCATTGATCAAATTTTACCACTTACACAAAAATTCTAATGAATTGTTTGGTTTGATGCTTCTAACTCATGCTCTTATATCACGATGGTACAAAAAACAATTCACTAGAGATTAATTGAATATTTTCTCAGTTCTCAACAATCAGAATAGGTTTAGGGACCAAACTGAAATATATATATATGTATATCTCAAGTGTTCTGTCCATCAAAGAGCAAATGAAAGTGCGCTTAGGGGCTGCAAATCGTGGGTGATGAAGTGATGGAAGTTATAGAGAAACCTCTGGCAACTACTCAACTACTCGGTTGGTTGCCGAACAGTTTGAAGAGAAAAAAACTAGCATTCTCCCACTTAGTCCATATATTCCATCATTCAACTTTCTAATAAACATAACACATGAATCATGACGATAGGTCTTTTAATAACGAGTATTATCTTCCATGTATCACGATGCATTATGCATCTCAAGCCCATACAACTTAATGAATAAACCCGATATTTATTCGAGGTTCATAACTTAAGTATATTTTCTCAAAATATATGAATAAACAGAATATGCACATAAAATTAATGAGAAAACATTGATTGAATAAGAGTTTCATTAATATTAAAAAATGTACGTACAATGAATATTTACATTATGGAACCAAGTCTCATTCTTACTATATGATCCTTAAAATTCTTAAGTGGCATACCTTTAGTCAAATGATCAGCAATCATCAACTCAATGCTAGCATGCACAGTTCCCACTTTCTTTTCCTTAACATGTTTTATTATGGTCAAGTATTTGATGTCGATGTGCTTACTACGAATACCACTTTTTTGTTCTTGGCCATAAACACATCAACTGAGTTGTCACAATACAATCTTAATGGCCTAGAAATAGAGTCAACTACTCTAAGCCTAGAAATGAAACTCTTCAACCATACACTATGTGATATAGCTTTAAAATATGACACGAACTCAACCTCTATAGTGAAAGTAGCAGTCAAGGTATGTTATGCACTCCTCCAAGACACGGCTCTACTGACAATCATGAAAATGTAACTAGATGTTGATTTCTGTGAATTAACAAAGTCAAAAAAGTTCGCATAAGAGTAGCCAATCACTTCTAGATCGTCGATTTGTCTATATATGAGCATGTAATCCGTTGTCCCTTGAAGGTACCTCATGACTTTCTTTGCATCTCTCCAGTGGTCAACACTTGGGTTACTCTGATATCTCCCTAGCATCCCAAACAAATGCAATGTCAGGTTTGGTGTAGACCTGAGCATACATCAATTTCCAACGATGGAACCATATGGAATGATTTTCATCTATTCCCACTCAAGCTCATTTTTAGGGCATTGGTTTAGGCTAAATTTGTCACTCTTCACAATGAGTGCTACACTTGGTGAACAATCCTTCATCTGAAATCTCTCTAAAACTTTATTGATATAGGTCTCTTGATATAACCCAAAATGCCTCGAGATTTATCCCTATGGATCTTAATGCCAATAACATAAGATGCCTCACACATATCCTTCATATCAAATTTCTTCGAGAGAAATTGTTTCACCTCATATAGCAAACCCTTATCATTGATTAAAAATAAAATATCATCCACATATAGCACCAAATAACAAATCTTGCTCCCACTAACCTTCTAGTATATACATTGATCCATAATGTTCTCTTCAAAACCAAATGAAGTGATGACATTATGCAATTTCAAATACCATTGACGGGAAACTGGTTTTAATCCATATATGGATTTATTAAGCTTATAGACCAAGTGTTCACCATTACTAGAGGAGAATTCTTCAGGTTGTTTCATGTAAACCTCTTCCTCTATGTTACCATTAAGGAAAGTCATTTTCACATCCATTTGATGCAAATCAAAGTCAAAATAGGCAACCAATGCCATGATCACACAAAGTGAATCTTTTTTAGATACAGAAGAGAATGTCTCCGTGTAGTCGATTCCCTCCCTTAAAGTGAATCATTTGGCAACGAGTCTTGCCTTATGTCTCTCAATGTTTCCTTATGAGCCTTTATTTTCCATAGAATTCATCTCTTCTTTCATGGAATTGTACCATAAGTTTGAAACCTCATAACTCATGGCCTGTAAGAACGTCTCAGGATCATTTTTGGCTCCAACATTGTAGTCACACTCTTGTAGATACACAACATAGTCACTATGAATCGTCGATTTCCTTACTCTAGTAGATCTTCTTAATACTGCATCAACATTCTCCTAAGGAATAGGATCATGTTGTTCAACTGGTTGTTCAAACAACTTTAGGAATTTTTTGAACTTCAACATCTACTGGATCATAATCAACAACTTGTGGTACTTCCAGGACTGGTTCTTCAACACACGTTTGTACTCGAGGCACATTGTTAACAACAAAAATCAGTCCATTACTTGAAGTATTACACTGAGCATTTTAATGATCTTTCTTATGACCAATGTCTTGGGATTGATGGCTTCTACTAATCAAGTCATTCTCAAGAAATTTTTCATTTCTTGATTCCACAAACCTAGTGCTATGAGATGAACAATAAAACCTATATTACTTAGACCTTTCGACATATCCAACGAAATACCCACTTATGGTCCTTGGGTCTAACTTTTTTTCTTATGGATTATAAATCCTCACTTCAAACCGACATCCCCAAACGTGCATATGTTTCAAACTCAGTTTCCAAAATTTTCATAATTCAAATGGCATCTTTGAGACATCCTTGGTTGGAACTCGATTTAATATATACACAGTCGTCTTTAAAGCTTCACTCCACAAGGATTTAGAAAGATTGGAGTAGGAAAGCATATTTTGCACTATATCCAATAAATTTCAATTTCTTCTTTCTACTACACCATTTTAGTCTGATAAACTAGGCATGGTGTATTGGGCAACAATCTCATGCTCTTGAAGAAACTTAGCAAATGGACCAGGCGCTTGTCCATTCTCATTATATCTACCATAATATTCACCACTTCTATTTGATCTCACAAACTTTATTTGCTTTCTACATTATTTCTCTACTTCAGCCTTAAAGATCTTAAAGGCATCTAATGCTTCGCTCTTATTATGAAGCATGTAGAGATACATATATCAAGAAAAATAATCAATAAAAGTGATAAAATATTTTTGACCTTGTATGTTCATGTTTGGACAACATATATCAGTATATATGATTTCTAATATGTCTAAACTCCTATTGGCACCTTTTTTGACTTATTAGTCTTCTTTCCATTAATGCAGTCCACATATGTCTCAAAATCAATAAAATTCAGAGTAATAAGGACTCCATCTTTTACTAATCTTTTAATTCTTTCCATGAAGATATGTCATAATCTCCTATGCCATAATGTAGAAGAGTCATCATTAATAATACACATTTTTAGTGCCAGTTTGAACATGCATAGCGTTATGAGTGGCATTATTATGTAAATTAATGCAATAAAGATCATCAGACAAAGTACAATTCCCAACGCAATCAAATTAATTAAATAAACTAAAAGATGTTTCTAAAAAGTGAAAGTAATAACCATAAGGTACAAGTCTTGAAATTGAAATTAATTTTTTAGATAAACATGGAACATAAAAGGTCTTTTCTAATTCTAAAACAAAACCACTACTTAAAATAAAACTACATGTACCTACAGCCTCCACATGTGAGCCCATCTTGTTGCCGGATAAGATGTATTGCTTACTTCCTACTGGCTTCCTTAGGTTTCTCATACCATGTAAGGAGTTTGTAACATGGATTGTAGATCCATAATCAATCCACTAGGTGTTAATATTAACATTAACCGTATTATATTCATAACAAACAAATGAGGTTGGATTACCTTTATTCTCAAACCATTTCTAGAATTTGATACATTCCTTTTTCATGTGTCTGTTTTTTTTACAAAAGAAACACTTGGCTTTTTTCTTAATATTAGCTTGAGTTGGAAATATCCCTTTCCTTTTCTGTTTATTTTGAGATTTTCGTTTCCCACTAGTGAGTCTTAAGAAAGAGAACTTCATAATTAAGGTGCTTGTCAAAGCCTTATCTGAAGTGACAAATTGATCATCAATGACCTTTAGCAGGTCTTGGACCTTGTTATACTGCTCGATAAAGCCCTTAATACCAACAAATATTTTTGTCTTTATGAACATAATATAGAGACGATTAGATCGCTTCCACTTATCATAAAGAACAACTGCACCTAGAGAGCTTGCGTAATCTATGTCCATCCATCCCAAGTGAAAGAAAACTCTCTCCTTCCAAACCTTGTAGTTATCCCTTTTGACCTCGAGAACATCACATTCAATATCAAAGTAATTAATAGATTGAATTGCTACAATAAATGAAATATACATGCTCATGTTACTAAATTTGAAGCTATCGTAAAAATATGACATGTTATACCAATGTAAAATCATGAAAAAAATATGAATCTAGTGACATAATACTTGCTTGTGGGCTAAAGTTTTAATTTAATTAAATTCATCCTAACTTTATGATAAAATTATCAAATTATGTTATTTTCCTAATATCTATGAATAAATTAGAAAATATAATTTGATATTCTATCCTAATTAGTCACACAAAAATATAAGAAAAATTCATGTAGAATAAAATTTATTATATTATATATGATTAATCACAATTAATGTTTATTTTTAATATGTGATCATAAATAAACCTTATTATAATTTAAATAAATTAAAGATGGTGTGATTACTCCCTGATTATTTAAAATATATGAATTACTCAAACATTAACTAAATCATTAGGCTCAATTATTGCATAAAACTATAAGCAATATTAATTTAATTTCAAATGTGTAAATATTATCTATCTTAAAATTTCTTGTATGACAATAAATTATACAAGTAAAAATAAATAATATAAGCATTAATTAAAACCATAAAGATAAATTAACAATTAATTCCATTATGCATCAATTATTTAACCAAATTTCATATGTATAATTAATTATAAAATTTATACATACAAATACCAAAATAAAATAATTTAAGCATAATGTATTTAAATAAATTTTAATGTGCCCAAAACTTATTTAAATAAATATCACATGTATAATAAATATTCTACACATGAAAAACCTAAGTTAAATAATTAATCATATTAAAATTATATTCGTAATTTTTTTTTCTTTTTTAATAAAAATTAAATTTCGAATGTATATAAAAATAAATTTGATATAAAACATAACATCAAATTCGTTGCAACCTAATCGTTTGGGCGTTAATGCCTCATGTAGAAGACCATGAATTGAGTCTCCCCGATAGCATTTTTTTATTTCTCAAAAAGTTAAAAATGACATGTCGTTTTTCCCTATAGAATAAGTCATCTACAACCTCCTGCCAGGTCACGCGACCTGGTTTTGACCCAAACGAAGGCTCGACAATTTCTCTATATTTTGATGACTAAATTTGGCGTTCATTTTATCAAAATTCTTAGAATTTGATTTCCCAGTAGTTAATGATATTATTTTAAATAAAAAAGGTCAAAATAAAAATAAATTAATTAAAACATTCCAATAAATACGTAAGATAAATTGAATTTATTTTCATCATAGTTTTTCAATTTCAATTCAGAGAATAATTCAAATATCAATACTAAAATAATTTATAATTTTCGTACGCATCAAAAATGATTCAAATAAAAAAATTCAAATTTTCAGTTTCTAAATGAAACCTATGAGTGTTTTCAAAATCACTCTTATACCAAATGTTGGATCATAATTGGATCTAAAAACATTCAGATAATTATATAAATCTAAATTTATAGACAACAGAACAGCAAAAATGTATTAAAATAACTCATATTATTAATCAAATTTTATTACTTACATACAAATTCTAATGAATTGTTCTAAAACTTTCTCTGATATCAAGATGTACAAAAAACAATTCACTTAAAGATTAATTGAATTTTCTCTCTCTTTTTTAATTGAATTTTCTCTCTTTTTTTTAATTGAATTTTCTCTCGTTTTTTAACGATCAAAATAAGTTCAGGAATCGAACTGAAATATATATAAGTCTTTTAAGTGTTCTCTCCATCAAAGAGTAAATAAACATACTCCGGCTGCAAATCGTGGGTGATAGTCATGGAAGTTATGGAGCAACTTCTAACAACTACTCAACGGTTGCCGAGCAGTTTGTAGAGAAAAAAAACAACAAAATGGCTCAAACTGTATTCGCTCTAACATGTTACAGAAACTTGACGAATTCACCATCAGAGATGAGTAACTGCGCAAGTAAGGCTCAGATGGAGGCCTTCGTTCTTCGTCGCTCTCTGAATCATTATCAATGGCTCTATGTTATATACAAAATTCTTTTTTCTTTGATCATTGTCTGCATGAGCCTTCACAGTTTGAGGCTGGAAACTATCAATTTTGTTTCAGGCATCTTGTACTTTGGTATAACATACAAAAGGAGCTCTAGTGTTGCTAAGTTTTGCTGGTATTGATGCAGTATTTGCTGGAGAAGCTCTTATTCATATCCACATTAATCGAGGTTAGGGTTGGTTACGTCTCTTTGGTGTTCAGCACTCGAAAATTTTGGAAACCATGAGTGTGGTCTTAGGGCAGCCTCTGGTAATCATGCAATTGGCCGTGTGTTCGCTAGGGTACAATCACGAATTGGTCTACCCTGGGTTTTTTTTGTGGTCCTTCGTAGTCACCACAAGGAAGATGGAGTCTAGCGTTTGGGCCTTGAGGTACTTTATGGGCCGCTTCAGAAGATTGTTGTGCCGAGGGATGACCAGTGGCTTGGCTCGTTTAGCTTATGTTTCGGCTGAGGGTTTTTCGTGGTCTCTGGAAGACTCCACGAAGTCAATTGTTTGGGCTTTGGACATTTCCGCTTTGGAGGTTTTCTTTTGGACTGCCTTGCCTTTCTTGGTCTTGTTTGGGCCTTGTATCCCATGAAGAGGGCCATTGGTATCCTTTTTTGGACTAATTTTGGTTGGGCCGTGACATGGCCCTTGCTAGAGAGTCAAGTAAATGGGTCAATAGTGTTCGAATTGCTTCAACTAGGGATGTTCATGGTCCGATTTGGTCCGGTTTTTCCTAATTTTTTTTAACCAAACTGGACCGTTCATATTACTCGGACCGAACCGAACCAGATCATTTGAAATGGTTTTAAAAAATAAAAATCGAACCGGACCGTTTGATTTATAAAACGGTTCGGTCTAGTTTGGTTCCCGGTTTGGTTCGATTTTTTTATAATTTAATGAAGAATGAAATTTTTTAATATATTATTAAACCGGTCTGGTCCGGTTCGAACGGTTTAAAATTAGTACAAACCGGATCGGACCGTTTGATTAGTAAAACCGTTCGGTTTGGTTTGGTCTGGTCCAGTCCGGTCCGGTTTTACGGTTTGGTCTGGTCCGGACCGGTTTATGGACACCCCTAGCTTTAACCTATTGGGCTATTTCTTTTTCTTTGCTTAAGAGTATTAAAAAAACAAAAAAACAAACTAAATCTATTTGTGGTTCTTTTTGTCTTCTTCACGTGGACTTCTACTCACCTTCCTTTCATAGTTAAATATCAACAATTAATCTTTTGGTATGATTGATTTTGTTTTACCTCTTTTGATTCTTTGACTTAAAAAATTTCCTCATCAAGTATCAACAATTAATCTTTTGTTACAATCAATTATGTTTTGCCTTTTGTTTGACTCATTATTTTTTCATCGTTCAAATTTCTTGTTTATTATAAATAACTATGTTTTACTCATCTCAATATTTAAGAGTAGAAAATTTGCTTTAGTTTCTCTTAATGTTTCTTCTCATTAATTGAGACTAAAACTTGAGTAATCTTTGGCATTTACTTGAAGAGCATATGCTTATTGCTTCTTCTGGTTCTCTTTAACTAGTGTTATAGATTATTTAATCTTTATAAGTTTTCATATTATTAGAGTTTGTTTATAGCTATCTTTTTTGGTTGTTTGTATCACTTAGCTATTGTTGTGCTTCATAATTATTTGTTCTTGCATGAGAATATATTAGATTATATAATGTTTTCTTCATTTCATTCTTTGTAGGTCAAATTAACGGTTGTTCTACTACCATCAATTTGAAGGGAGATATCATACTATGATATGTTAGTTATAGTTAGTTAATGTGGTATACTCTAATGTTATATTACTTACTAGCTTAATATGTTAGCCTAACTAATCTAACCTTATTGACAAGTTTAATCATTATAATATAAGGGCTCTCTATTTGAAAGTCATAGTATAGAAAATAATATATATTTTTAGCATTTATAATTCATCATAAATTCTCTATATCTTAATATTCAGGTAAAAATAAATGTATTTGTTAAGCATATGTTTAATTAATTAATATTAATTTAGTAATTTCAAGTTATAATAAAAAAAAATCACTTGTATTAAAAAAACTGGAATTTCTTTTCTCATAATACAAAATAAAAAATGACAAAATTTTAAGGATATTAATAATCGGATTAATTCAACCTCTCACATCCTATCTAAAATTAAAGAAGTAGTTAACTATCTCATCTAAGGACACAATTTATCTAATAATCAATGTTACATTTCCTTTCATCCTCTTCTCTAATTTATCTTTGATAATTTAAGTTTTTTATCACTCAGACACACAAATCAGATCTTACAATTTTATTATAATAAGTTAATTCAAAGAGATATAGTGTGATTGAGAAAAACTACATGTATTGCTCTTAGAGTCCTAAAAATTAACATCAAGAATTAATGGCTTTTCAACACAAACACTCCAATTGTAACAATTATTTTACATCTTAGTACTATTTCTTTTATGAATTATTATTATTTTCAAAAGATAATTGTGATGTTTAGTTTAAATATGTTATGAAAAAAGTGAATACTATTGAAGAGGTTTATGGTACTAATATGACAGATGAGAACCGTTCAAAATTTTCAAATTAGGTAGTCATATTTCTCAATCCTAATTAAATCGAAAGAAAGATTGATAATGAATACCAAGAGCCAAGTGATGGAGAAAATGAGAGTGTGGTTGTAGATTTATTTGTTTGTATCCTAGCTTTATGTTAGTAGAATTATAGTTGTTAATTTTTATAATATTTTTGCTCATATCAAAATATATATACATTTTTACTTCGTACAATATTCATAATCTTTTCATTAGTTTTGCTTTTTATTTATATACATTAACTTTCACTAAATATGTAACATTATATAATTACAAAATGAAAGAGATTGTGAAATTCTTAGTTAAAAAATATTGAAATTAAAGAAACTATGAAACTTGATAAATAAGGTAGGTTAGGAAAAAATACATAGAGGAATTTTTTTATAACTTTTTACATCTCACTATTTTTGCATGTTATCCTTTAATTAATATATTGGTTTTCTTTTATTTTTATACATTAATTTATATTTCTCATGATTTATATTATTTTGATAGAAATAGTTCACTTAAGCACAGTAATAATGGTTTATGATTCTAGATATTTTTAATTTGAGTTGCTTTGTCCTATATTTATATAAGATAAACATTAATGTAAAATACAATTTATAACAACTATTGTAATTATTTCTCTTATATTAATATTAATGTATATCTATTAATATATATCATATCTACTAATATATATTTAGTTTACTTTAAACATATCTAGTTTACTTGTAACTTCTATATAAAGGCACTATGTATATTCCTTAAGACACAGAATAAAATACTTATAATTCCTATATAAAGGTACCATGTATATTTCTTAAGACACAAAATAAAATACAATCATTAAGTATTTTTAATATGGTATGAGTCATTGCCCTTACCTTTCTCTTAGCAGTCTTGTTTCTTGTGGTGTTACACCACCCATATAACTTCCATTGTCACAACAGCCGATGCAGCCACTCATTGTTGAGCCTCTAATGTCTTTCAGTCATTGTTCTTAAGTTATGTGCCTACAGTCATCGTTGTTGAGGAGTCTCACACCACACAGACCACTGTAATCATCGTCCCCACCGTGAATCTAACTCTGATAACACTTCTATAGGTACTACAGTGATCATCTCGCCCCGATCTACACCACCGTGGAAGTCCCGCACCCAATAGAGTCTGCATGCTCCCTTACGCGCCACTCAAAGGAACTGCACATATTTCTCACGCATTGCCAACAAAAAACTAAACTTCGTCTTGCACCTTGCTTCGAAAACCTTTCTGCAGATACCACTATCATTGGTTCGACCAAATCTACACAATTGTGGAAGACTCGCAATCATCAGAGGCCGCACACTCCACTAACAGAAACTGCACGTCAGATTCACGTGCCTCACATGTCGTACTCTGGTCCTATGATGTCATCAGTGACACATCCCTAGGGCTAATGTCATCATCGCCTTCTGCTAACATCACTGTTAACTACCGTTAACTGTGGCGTTTGGTACTGTTAACCGTGATCATTGACTTTTTGCAGTTCAGGTTCTTCCTACCCAATTTTTCGCATAGACCTCGTTTTTTTTATTGTGTTTCTAAATGGATAAAAATGATGTTTTTATTCCTTACCCCATCAATACTGTATTGGAAAGGACCAATAATTACTTATCTTGGTCTCAAGTTATGTGCAATTTTCGTAAGAGTCACATGCTCTGGAATTATTGTACTGGTACAATTACCATTCCTATCAAAAGAGTAAGTGAATAAGATGTTGCCTACCTTGGTCGCATGATTGAATGGGATAGTCATAACCACATGATTCTCGTATGGATTCAAAATACTTATGTTCCCTCTATCTCCAATCTATTGGGCAGCTTTAATGATGCAAAATCAGCATGAGATATATTGGTCAAAAGGTACTCCACTACTCACGGATATATGAAATATCAGTTAGTAGTTGAATTGCATCAACTTCGACAAGAACTAGAATAATCTATCAATGACTACTATGATCAGTTTCACTTTCTTTGGGACCAAATTGACCTTTATGATCCAATTTGGGCATGCTCAAAGGATACTTAGCAATATGTTGTAGTTAGAGATAAGTTTCGTCTCTATGAGTTCCTGATGTCACCTCGTAAGGACTTTGAGCCTATCTGAGGCCAGCTTTTCAATTGCAGTCCTTATTCCTCTCTTGATACTACCATAAATGAGTTGGTTAGATAAGAAGCTTGACTTGTAACGCTACAAGCCCAGAATAAGTTAAATGTTTTGGATATTACTCTGTCTGCTCCTGCTCTTACCATTGAGCAACCTTAGCAGTCAAGCGATTCCTCTTACTCTAATAATCATCGCAGGCAGACCAACAAGAAGTTCTAAAATTATTGCAAGCGTCATGGCCACATTATTAAGACCTGTTACCATCGCAACAAATCTATTACTAATGTTGCTAATACTGAGCCTACTCCGCTGATGCCTTCCATTTCAACTAAATCCCAGTCTTTTGGATCCACTATCAACTTCTCCCCCACTGAACTACAAAAGCTCATAAATTAGGCTATTCAAATGGCTGGTAATGCATCTCTTTCCACTACTCTCTCAATTCTGTCAGGTAAGTCTCAAACTTGGTTTTTTGATTCTGCCTGTTGTAATCACATGACAACTCACTCATCTTTATTCTCCAAACTTGACCTTGCACCACATCCTCTTAATATTCATATAGTTGATGGTTCCACCATGCATAGGAATAGTCTATGTTTTGTTTCGACCTCTAACCTCTTTGCTCCTAGGGTTTTCCATGTACCTAACCTATCTTATAATTTATGTTCTATGGGACAATTAGCAGAACTAGGATATTGCCTTATTTTTTATTATTCTGGGTGTATTGTGCATGATTTAAGGATGGGGTAAGAGCTTGGGACCAGTCCTAGAGTTGGGCATATGTTTCCCGTGAACAATCTTCATCTTCCACCTATTGCTCCTATCTTTGTTGTTGTTGTTATAATTGCTGCAGTTTCTTCCTTACCTTCTCTCGCACTTTGGCATTCTTGTCTTGGTCATACCTCATCCACTTGGGTAAAATAGTTAGCTTCTAAAGGTCTATTTGGTTCTGTGTCCAAAAAAAATATTGATTACACTTCATGTCAATTAAGAAAACAATCATTTTTGTGTTTTAATAATAGTGAGTCTATCTCTAATAGTATTTTTGAGTTAATTCATTATGATGTTTGGGGACCTTCTCCTGTTACTAGTATTGGTGGATCTTTCCTATGAAATCTCATTCTAAAATCTTACCAATATACAGTAACTTTACAAAAATGGTTGAAACACAATTCTCCAAACAGATCAAAACTTTTCAATCTGATAATGCTCTTGAATATACTCAATATGATTTTCAAGCTCTGTTACATTCCTATGGTACTGTAGATCACCTAATCTATTTAGGAACCTCTCAACAAAATGGTCAAACTGAAAGAAAACTTCATCATATTCTTGACATTGTTCGTGCTCTTCTTCTTTTTGCCAAATTTCTTGCCCCATTTTGGGGTGAAGTCGCTCTTCATGATGTTCATGTCATTCATCCCATTCCAAGTGCTTTCATTCATAATCAGACTCCGTATAAGTGCCTTTTTGGGTCATCTCCTGACTATCATTACCTTTGCTCATTCAGATCCGCCTGTTTCGTTCTTCTTCAGCCTCATGAACACAACAAACTTGAGCCTCAATCTAGACTTTGTTGTTTTCTTGGTTATGGTGAAACTAAAAAAGGTATCGATGTTATGATCCTGTCTCGCATCGTCTTTGTGTTTCCCATAATTTTATCTTTTGGGAACACCACTTATTTGTTGAACTCTCTCACATCCGTTCTTCTTTAACTAACTAAAATGTTTTAGAAATACTTCCAGATAAGTCTCTTTTTCCTTCTACAGATACTTTTGATCCTTCTTTGGACTTCTCTATTAAATCTTCAGATATTTTTAATGATTCTTCCAAACAGGTTGTAGAATAACAGGTTGATGACGAGTTACCCCACCTTGAGCATAGGCCCCCTACTCATGCTTCGCCTAAAGATCCTCTACAAGGCCTTCTATCTCATCACTCAACCCAGGTAAGATCCATTCTTACACATTTACTTGACTATCATTGTTACGCTGTCCTTGCTACACTCCATGAGCCTCACAACTATCGTGAGGCATCTACTAACCCTTTTATGGAAGATTGCAATGAAAGAAGAAATTGTTGCATTAACCAAAAACCATACTTGGGATCTGGTTACTCTCTCTCCTGGTCAGTTTGTGGTTGGTTGTAAGTGGATCTATAAGATCAAGACTCACTCTGATGGGTCCATTGAGTGCTATAAGGCTCGTCTTATTGCAAAATATTTTACACAAGAGTATGATATTGATTATGAAAAGAATTTTGCTCCAGTTGCACATATCTCCTCTGTTCGCACCCTCTTAGTTGTTGCCACTACTAGTAAATGGGACCTTTTCAAATGGATGTTAAAAATGCATTCCTTAATGGGGATCTGTATGAAGAAGTCTTTATGCAACCTTCTCCTGATCTTTTTGTTGAAACAAACAAGATTTGTCGCCTTCGATGTGCACTATATGGCCTTAAACAAGCTCCATGAGTGTGGTTTGCCGAGTTCAGCTCCACCATCCTTCACTTGGGTTACACTTCCAATCCTTATGATTCTGCCTTACTTCTTCGTTGCAATGAAAAAGCCACCATTTTACTTCTCCTATATGTGGATGATATGATCATAACTGGTGATGACCTCAGTGGCCTTCAAGAACTCAAGGATTTTCTTAGTTAATAGTTTGAGATGAAAGACCTTGAACATCTCAGTTATTTCTTAGGTCTTGAGATCACTCATTCCACATATGGTCTTTATATTACTCAAGCCAAGTATACATCTGACCTTTTATCTCAAGTTGGACTTACTGACAATAAGATTGTTGACACTCCAGTTGAACTTAATACACATCTAACACCCTCGGGAGGGAAACCATTGTCTAATCCCTCTCTTTACAGACGATTGATTGGCAACATGGGTTATCTTACAATTACTCGTCCAGACATTTCTTATGTTGTTCATCATGTGAGCCAGTATCTGTCTGCTCCATGATCGACTCATTATGCTACTATTCTATGCATTCTACGATACTTGAAGGGAATTCTCTTCCATGGTCATTTCTACTCAGCTCAATCTCCTTTTGTACTTCGTGCATTCTCTGATGCTGATTGGGCAGGAGATCCCACTGATCGTAGGTCCACTACAGGTTATTACTTTCTCCTTGGTTCTTATTTAATTTCTTGGCGAAGTAAGAAACAAACTTTCGTGGCTCACTCCAGTACTAAAGCAGAATATCATGCTCTTACTGATACCACATCTGAGCTCCTTTGACTATGATGGATTCTTAAGAATTTGGGTGTGTTCACATCCTCTGTTACTCCCATTTATTGTGGCAATCAGAATGTAATTCATATTGCTCACAATGATGTCTTCCATGAACGAACTAAACACATCGAAATTGTTTGTCAGTTTATTCATTCTCATCTTGTCCATGGTGCTCTCAAGCTTTTCCCCGTCTCCTCCAACGATCAACTTGCAGATATCTTTACTAAGGTATTTTCTAAGGGACACACTCGTAATTTGGTTTATAACCTCAAGTTGTTCTCACATCCACATTGAGTTTGAAGGGGCTGTTAATATATATCTATTAATAGATTAATATATATTTGTTAATATATATCTAATTTACTTATAACTCTTATATAAAGACAACATGTATATTTCTTAAGACACAAAATATAATATAATTATTAAGTATTTCTAAAAATTAATAATTTAAATTCTTAAATTTTAAATATAAAAATATATAAGGAATTGTTTCTAAAAATAAAAAATATAAAAAAAATATAAATATCACATATAAAGCATGTGCATAATTGCTAGTTATAAATAAAATAAGCACTCTATGGAGAGGATCACCTATCACTATTTCCTATTTTTACAGTATCACAATTCACAAGTATACGGTGTATTTATTAAGATTATGTCAGGATAAATTGTGATTATTTGTTGATTGCTTCAGATTATATTCACAACGCTCAATAAATATTTGAACTTAGTCCTCAATGCATGATTGTTAAATAGAAACTTCAGATTTGTTTTTTATTTTTTTCAGTTTCCGGGTGACAAGCTTCTCTTGATAGTTGAACCTATAACTATCCTAGGATCCCTTTATCTCTTTATTTCTTTCTTTTTTTCCCATATCAGTTTCTTCTAGATATACAATTTATTAGCACACGTTTTTATAATCCAGTTGGCATATTAGATCATAAAAGCGAAAATTATAACATTGTTTAATAATACAATATTTAATAATACAACATGCAATTAGAAGTAATTAACAAGTACGTAGAAGCGATCGAACTTTATTGATTTTTGAATTGTATACTTGTCAAATGGCTAGAGATTTTGTGCGTAGGGAATATAGAGACAATTGCACGACACAACGGAATAATTGGCTTATTCACTACTAAAATAGTGATCATTTTTATCAAAAATTTAACCTTATGTTTTAAAAACCAAAATTATAGGATTTTTTTCATTCTCTAATAAAAACTGAGATTATAATGTATATAAATACCTTCGATTTTATCAATAATTGTGACCATAAATTAAATTACAAAAATTATTTAAATATAAATAAATTTATATAATCACAATTATTAAATAACCGTGATTATAATTAAAATAATAAAGTTATCAATCTTTGTAAAACTAAAATCAAATAATATATTGTGTTATTCATTTAAAAAAATACAAAAATTATTTTATCATTTTTTATTTCTCTATTAATTTAATTTCATGTATTTTATCCCTTTTACACCATACACCAAATTTTTATATTAATTTTTTTCTTTTTTTCTCCCAATTTTTTCTTTTTTCTTTTTTACTTTTACCCCTCACGCGTTCGAGATGTATTTCTTCATCGCGTGATCTGATCCGTTGGTCTTCCTTTAGTCTCTCGTGTAGCCTCCCTTTTACCATTGTCCTCCGTAGGATACTCTTTAAGTAACCCTATCCATCTCCTATTTTTCAAAAACGTCACTCAAAGTCCTATATATACAATTTATTTTGTAGTGCGATTCTAAATCAAGTTGTTTTAGTTCTATTTCTTTCAAAATTTTGAGTTGTTATAGAATTTTAGTATGTGATTTATGCTTGAATATTAAGGAAGCTTTGATTTTTTTTGAAGGTTTGGCTTAGATCTGACATGTAACTGTTTTAATCTTGTGTTTTGTTTAGGGTTTAGTAAATTAGTTGCAAGGATTTGGAACAAAATTCTCTGCTTTTTTTCTTTTTCTTCCTTTTCTTTTAGAAGATTAGAATCTTAAATTTGATTGTTTAAAATTATTTTTTGTCAATTGGATTTCAGTATATATAAATGGATTTTGATATTAGTGTTAGAGGAGTAACCCTTTGCACATTGCTGCTGATAATGGGAGCTTGGAAATCATAAATTGTTTTTTAAAAGCTGGAGCTGGCACCAATGTTTCTAATGACGTAAGTCATTGCTTTCTCCAATTACCTATAAATTTTCTTTTCTATTCTTATTGCCCAATGTTTCTAGGGATTCTTTTTCCCTTGTCATCAAAAGTTGAAAGTATACTAAATTGAACAGTTTATGGCATAATTGAATTTATGCAGAAACAAGCATACAGCAGGTATAATATGAAATAAAAAAACTGGGCTCATACCGAACCCAATTTGTCACGACATAGAAAAAAAGTTTGCCGCAATTAAAGAAAAATAAAAAAACTAACTATGTAATAGCATGAAAATTAAAGATCTAAGAGAATTTTATCTAGTAAACTAGTTCTTAGAAGTCTATGTGTCATTAATCTTTCCTAAGAACGTTACTCTGTCTAGAATGATAAATTTTAAGGAGTTTTTGTCCTATCATTCTTTCTTAAGAGGACTCTTGATTAATATTGATTATGTTATTCAAATTAAAGGTTAACCTAGCTTATTTGTTTAGTATTTTTGTATAGTTATTTTTTTAATTTTTTAGTTTATTTTCAAGTATTTTAAATTTATACTTTCAATAGTGTATGCATGGTAGTAGATCATTAATAAACTCTCTTACACCATACATAGATAATATTCATAAATTTAAACAACTGTCCACAAGATTAGATTCTAACCAGCAGCCTATTTTTGAGCAAAGTATTCAATGATGCCCAAATTAATTATTACACCAGTGAGAAGAATTCTTGGCTATTGTGTTTTCTTTAGACAATTTTAGGTCTTACTTAGTCAGTTTGAAAGTAATTGTGCATTCTGATCACGTTTCTTTGAGATACCTATTAAGTAAATCTAATGCAAAGCCAAGATAATCAGGTAGGTCTTACTCTTACAAGAATTTGACTTAGAAATCAAAGATAAGAAGGGTAGTGAAAACTTAGTAATTGAACATTTATCTAGGTTAATTTCTGACTTCAATTATCTTGAAGATGAGAGTAAAGAAGATATAATTGAAATATTTCCTAATGAATAGTTATTTTCAGTAGGTCCAAACCCTTGGCATGCAGATATCGTTAACTATCTGGCCATTAGTGTTTTAAGACCCGAAATTTCTTCTCAAGAAAAGAAAATGTTTCTAACTTCTTACGGGCAATACTTTTGGGATGACCCTAATTTATTCAGAATTGGTCAAGATCAAGTCATCCAGCGATGTGTGTCTGAAGAAGAATGTAAGAGCATTTTTACATTTTGTCATGAACTTTATTATGGAGTGATTCAGGACACCTAGAGCAATAATAATTGATAGAGATAGCCATTTTTACAATATACTCTTTAATAGAGTACTGAAAAGTATGGTGTTTCACATAGAGTGGCAACTTCTTATCATCCTCAAAATTTCGGTCTAGTGGAAGTAAGTAATAAGCAAATCAAGAGAATTTTGGAATGTACCATGCGTCCTTCAAGAAAGGATTGAGAAACAAGTTGAATGATGTCTTATGGACATACCGCACATCTTACAAAACACTCATTGTGATGAGCCTTTACCAGTTAATCTTTGGGAAAACATGGCACCTTCCCGTTGACTTGAACACAAGGCTTACTAGAAGAGATTAGGGACAAGGCCTATGAAAATGCAAAATTATACAAAGAGCGCACAAAACGCTATCATGACAAGAGGCTAAGTCCTAAGTCTTTTCTTCCTAGAATGAAAGTTAATTTATTTAACTCTTGTTTGGGATTGTTTCCAGGAAAATTGAGATCAAGATGGGATGGACCTTACATAATTATCCAAAAAAATTCACATGGAGCAATAGAGTTATTGAATCCAAAGAAATAAATAACTTTCAAAGTCAATGGGCACCATGTAAAGCCTTATTTACTGAGACGTTAAACTAAGTGTTAGATAGAAGGCAACCCATCATAAGTAATTTCTCTTTTATGCAAATTGATTTAATTAGTTTCTTTTATATATGTTTATTTTATTTTAAGCATTAATATAATAAATGTTTTGATATGTGTTAAAACTTATAGTATTTTGTCTGTAAGCATAATTATTTTAAATTGATGTTGGTTGCACCTTGTTTTTCACTTCAAATCATTAACATATCAAATGTATCGGTAAATTTTCTATCTCTATTCTTGCAATTTACATTTCTTAAACATTAAGGACAATGCAGATTCTAGGTTGGGTGGGTATATAAAAGTTACACGTTTTACACTTTTTTTATTCTTAGATAATTTAAACAATTTTCACATAATGTTTTTTATTACTTTTATTTGTTTGGTAATTTATAGTTTTTTTTAGAGTAATTTTAAATCTTTTCACAAATCTTGATCATATCTTAGAATTAAATTTAAATGATAATTAAGTCTTTTTTCACTATTAAATTCATTTCCAAAAACATATATATCATGAAGTAATGTGATAATCAGTTAGTTTTTGTGAGGACTAGTATTTCTTGATAAGATGTTAAAATTATATTAAACCCAAAATCAATGTTTAGAAATCAAATAGTGGAGACTACCCTTGTGAAAAATATTTTGAGCCCATTATCCTTTATTCTGAGTGATAAATAATATTTTTTTCTACTCTAAACACTTTTCTTATTTTTTCAACATTATTATATGATCTCTATAGGATTTAGCATTGAATGTCTGGATTTTTACATCTTAATAAAGTGTTATATATTTATTTTTCATTTGCTTAAATTAAATGATTTAAGTAAAAATTAATAGTATGTTTTTCTTCATTCATGCATGACTTCTATTAAAAAAAGATATATCTAGGGTTACCTAAACAAATACAAACGAAAAAAATCAAATATTAACTATTCACCTTAACATACAAAAAATGTACAATCTATAAATGGGTTCATTTCCTACAAAAATGGATTCTCTTAAAAAAAAAGAATATAAGAGAAAGAAAAAATATAAAGAAAGAGAAGAAAATGAATAGTATAATATATATACTATAACCCAAAAAGCCTAAACAGTTGTAAGAAATGGTTTAATGCAAAAGAAAATACAGGGAATAATTCTTTAAGAAGTCATTGCATTTCCCTACATTTTCTAAAAGTCATATTACTTGATATTTTTATTTTATAAATTTGATTGATGCATGAAAATAATGTATAATATTTTATAAATCCTTTTATTTGATTCTTTTCATAAGATAAAAATTAAAATAACACTTTGAGTCTTTCTTCTTTATACATATGCGAACATATTAGTTCATTTCTATACATCAATTTTTTCGCATATAAATTAGTATAAGTGTTTGAACTCATTGGACTCAATGTTTGAACTCATTGATAACTGTATTTTATATAGTTATTTTCATTTATTTTATTAATTATAATTGCTATGTTCTTCACATTTTTATTTAATTTTAGTTTAATAAATTAGTATTTGCTGTTTATTTGTTAAGGAATATATTTTTAAGAAAATTAATTAATTTGAATCGAAAACGTACTTAATTGCAAATTTATGTCCAAAAATATTATTTCAAATAAATTAGTACTTAATTACAATTTATAAAAGTCGAAAATATAATTTAAATTAAAATCGGGTTTAATTTTAATTATTAAAAGTTTAAAATTTAATTTAAATTAGAAAAAGGCTTAATTGTAATTAAAGAAAGTTTAAAATGTAATTTGAATTAAATTTTTGGTCAAAATGCAATTAATTAAAGTTATTTTTTGCACAGGAGAGAAGAAGATCACGCGCAATGTACGTTGTCAGATGAAAGAATAAACAGTTAGGATGCATGCGTGTCATTCAAACCCGACCAAAAAGAGTGGGAGCAGGGTTTCTTCTATCACGCGACTCAGTGCACGAGTGGGGCCCACCTGCCACGCAGGCCAACGTACAGGGTGGAACCCACGTGTCTGATGCATTCCAGCCGCTGTCCCCCACGTTCACGTGCCTCTTTTCCCATGCGGTCGATCCACATGCGCCTGGTTATTCTATGAATCACAAGCTGCCACGTGTCCCACTTTATCTTGCAGCCAATAATGTTCTAACATGTGGCATGTTACGGTGAGCGTGATAGCATAGGATCACGCACGCGTTACAACCGTTGTCTCCCACGCTCTCGCGCCTCTAATTTTGTGCGGCATTTCTGCGTGCGCCCGTCCTTGAGTGCCAATGATATGCTGCCACGTGTCCCACTTTAGCCTTCAGCAAATCATATCGCGACACGTGGCAGCGGAAATTGAAAAAAAGAGACAGCGATGCGCATGTTCTCAGTTTGTGTTTTCGATATATTTTGTCCCCCAGGCGTATTATTTTATTATTTTCCCCACACCTATTTGTCCCCCACGTATTAAAAAAATATTTTTAAATGTATTTTTTTTAGAAATTTGATGTTATAAATAAGGGATATTATGATAGAGTAAAAACGTTTTGGGGAGTTTAGAGTTTGAGATTTTTAGTAGTATTCGGGGGTGGACTGTGGAACACGCAGAAGCCATTTTTGGCTTCTGTTGTGTTCTGCGTGTGCCAAATTTTTACGATATGAAATGATTTAATTTTTCTTTGTTATTCATCTCATTTTCCTTAAACTGTTGTAATTTTAATTTTTAATTTATGAAGTAATTTAATTTTTCTAGGGTTGCATTTTATCTAAATTTATGAAGCTTGGATTTAATTATTTTTGAAAGATTTATAAGGCGTTTAATTTGTTTATTCTATTTGTTCTTAATGCTTTTGATTATTTACGAATTTTATCAAATGATCCGTGTCACTTAAATAAACTTGGAAGAGACATTTTTGTGTATATTGCTCGTGTTTAGGGTAACATGTATGATTAAAGGAGAGAAACTTTCTTTATTGTATGTGCAATTATTGGAAAACTTTGAACGTAATGAATCTTGGTGAATTTAATTCTCATAGGAATATAGTGAATTAATTTAATGAGGTGTGTTTATACGGAGCTCAGAAGAGATGTATGGATAAAATTAAAAGTTTTCCGTTAACAAATTAAATGTACTATAAAAATATAAATCAAGAGAAAATAATATGATTTGAGCTGATTAATTTGGTGAAAAACTGAAATCCTAGATTTCTTTTATTTTGTTATTAAACTCTTTTCTTAAATTTTTTCCAAATCAACGATCATTTTGGATAAAATCAGAGAGAGATAATTTTAGTACTCAACAAACTATAGTAACAAATCTTCGTGGGAACGATAACTTACTTATCATATTATTACTTGTGACCGTGTATACTTGCACGTTTTATGTTCTCAAAAAGAGACAACAAGTTTTTGGCACAATTACCGGAGATTTGTTTATTATTTTCATTGTTGATATTAATACCAATCAATCTGATTTTAATTAAAAAAAATATTTATTCTTATTGCTTATTGTTGTTTGTTTATTTTATTTTTCAATTTTCTCGTAAGTTGAGATTTTGTTTGACACACAAATCTTAACTAACAAAAAGAAAAAAAAAGAAAAAAAAATTATGGTTATTATTGCTTGCTTAATTTATTTTTCAATTTTCTCGTAATTTGAGATTTTGTTTACACATAAATCTTAACTAACAAAAAAAAATTGAGAAGTCAAGCTGACGACTATAAATCAAGCGCTTCTTGGGAGGCAACCCATGTGTTTTATTTTTTTTTTTTTATTATTTTTGCATGTTATATTTTTGTTATGTTATTTTATTTTCGTAGGTGCAAATTGGAGGTAATGAATCTATTTTGGATTAACCATTCAAACTAAACCAGGAAGTTTCTTTAAACTCATCTCATATGTTCTTTAACTTTCACACATTGAGGATAATGTGTATATTAAGTTTGGGGGTGGTAGATATATTGAACTTAATTGAAATATTTTCTGGATGTTCTTGCTTGTGAATTATTTTTTTGTTTGGTTGATTGAAGATATTTTACTATGAATAGTGATTTATTTTTATTTTTTTGGTTTAAATGATGCATAGCTCCTTGAAAAATTTGAATATTGTCTAAGCGATGAATAATTTTTACGTATGTTTCGTTTTTACAAATTAAAATATTTACGATCACTTGTCTTGAATTTTGAGTTGCTATGGTAATTTAGAAAATGTTTATGTGAGTATGTAATTCGATTGATATTTGTGGTGTCACAGTTCTTAGAATTTGTTTGATTTTCTCCGGAGGTGAAATTATAGATAACATTTAACTAAGAAAATGATTTAGGCCATCTTTGGATCGTTTGAGCCTTTCTATCCCACTTCACATGCTTTATCCATAGTATACCCCTTTTGAGCTTCAAGGTTTATATATATATTTTTATTTCATTTCAAAAGCCTACTTAAAAACAAATATATGTGTGCAGATATATCTATTTTTCTTGTCTCACTAACATGTGACAATTGTTAGTAAATATTTAAAGATATATCAGAAAAAGAGGATATTGAAAAAAAATAGATTCTGAAAAAAAAAATAGAAAAGAAAAATGAAAAAAATGGTTATTGTATGTGATGTTAAATCACAAATTGGGAAGTATTTATTGTGATGATAGAAGATCTCTTGTTTCAATCCTAAAATGATGTGTTTAGGAAAAATTGAGCTAAATATATCATTTACCTACCTTTACCTAAGCCATACATTACAAACTTATTAAAATCTTATTGATTTTTTGTTATGTTTTTCTACATTAGTGGAGAGAGAAATGAAAGATAAACTTATGAGATTTATGATTTCATTAAAATCAGTTTGATTTTATTTTTGCATAAACTGATCCGGATTGCATGTGATGAAATATGAAAAGACTTCACACACACACTAAAATTTATTATGAAAATGTAATATATTTTTAAATTTATTTTGATACTTAGATAAAAAAAATTATTTTTTTGAGTTATATAATTTGGAATAACTAAAAAGAAATATTTTGAAAATCACTATTTTAAATGCAGTTATCTTTGTTTTATTTCTTTCCTTTTGCTCGAGGATTAGCAAAAACTTAAGTTTGGGATGTTAATAACTGTATTTTATATAGTTATTTTCATTTATTTTATTAATTATAATTGCTATGTTCTTCACATTTTTATTTAATTTTAGTTTAATAAATTAGTATTTGCTGTTTATTTGTTAAGGAATATATTTTTAAGAAAATTAATTAATTTGAATCGAAAACGTACTTAATTGCAAATTTATGTCCAAAATATAATTTCAAATAAATGAGTGCTTAATTACAATTTATAAAAGTCGAAAATATAATTTAAATTAAAATCAGGCTTAATTTTAATTATTAAAAGTTTAAAATTTAATTTAAATTAAAAAAGAGCTTAATTGTAATTAAAGAAAGTTTAAAATGTAATTTTAATTAAATTTGTGGGTCAAAATTCAATTAATTAAAGTTATTTTTCTGCGTAGGAGAGAAAAAGACCACACGCCACATCCACGCGCGCAATGTACGTCGTCAGAACAAAGAATAAACGGTTAGGATGCGCGCGTGTCATTCAAACCCGACCAAAGAGAGTGGGAGCAAGGTTTCTTCTATCACAATTAAGCCATTTTCTAATTTAAATTAAATTTTAAACTTTTAATAATTAAAATTAAGCCCGATTTTAATTTAAATTATATTTTTAACTTTTATAAATTGTAATTAAGCACTCATTTATTTGAAATTATATTTTTGGACATAAATTTGCAATTAAGTACGTTTTCGATTCAAATTAATTAATTTTCTTAAAAATATATTTCTTAACAAATAAACAACAAATACTAATTTATTAAACTAAAATTAAATAAAAATGTGAATAACATAGCAATTATAATTAATAAAATAAATGAAAATAACTATATAAAATAAATTTATCACTCATAAGACTTAGTGTTTTTGAGAGTATCGACTTGTGAGGAATAAAGTCGAAGCGAATTTAGATTTCTTACACTGAGTTTGGGTGAAATTAAATTGATACATTTTTATATGAAATATGAAAATTATTTTCAACTAATTATTATAATAAATCATAAATATTTAATGAATTTAAAATAATCTATGCTTAAGATTTTAATTATGAAATTTAAAAGAGATTATAAGCATGAGATATTTTTGTATTTCAATTCTTTATTTTATTTTTGTCTTTTTACTTTATTTTAAATTTTACTTTATTTCTTATTTTATTTGTTTTATTTTGTTTTCATTTTTTTTTTGTTAATGTTTGTGGGTGTCATTGCTAAAAATCCTCACAAGACTTAAACTCGTCCACTAGGGCAACCTAAGGGTTTAACAGCTTATTACATATGTTAAATGCAATCGTATCAATCCATGGAAGTGATTTAGGTTAGTTTAATTTTTAGTTTTAATCGCTTCACTTGCTAAGAAACTAGCAAGAAGTTGGTTGAGAATTATGATGAGTGCTTAAAAAGCACTAAATATATCATATTTTAATGTTATTTAATTAATAAAATAGATTTATATTTGTTTTATTCTATTATATTTTAGACAAATCTATTTATTCAGATTAATAGGTATATTGTAGTGCTTTGAAAGTATTTTAATATATAAATATTAAAATAAATAAAAATACTTGAAGCATGGTTATCACACTTTTTGTAGCTTAAATGAATATCATTTATTTGATATTATTCAAAGTGAAGAAAAGAGATAATGGAAAATAAATAAAAAAATAATTGTATGTTGCAGTATAAGGAGGTTTGAACTTGTCAAAAATATAGTTTCGATCCTATCGCGTCGCGGCGAAAACACAAGTTTTTCTCATATTCTTTCCTATAAATAGTACTCCTTGTATACCAAGAAAATAAGCTTCCATGTTGCATTTTCAGCAACTTTCTCTTCCTCTTTTCTTTAGATTTTTATATTTTTATCTTTTAGAATTTATTTAATTCTTCCCTCAATTTTTAGGAAAAACATGTTTATGTTTTAGTAGTTTCTAGTTTTCAATTCAAAAAATTATATAATGTAATTACTGTCAAAGTTTTTTTTTCATTTTTAGAATCAACTATTTAAAGTTATATTGTTAAGATATTAATTATATTCCTTTTACCGTCCATATATATGTGTTGTTTTTTCTGTATCATTCTTGATTTGTCTGTGATTAATTATAACATATCTGGCTAATAATGAATATAATATAATAACAATGTTGTTATGCTTACAAAATATTGAATATGTAAAACATTTTCATAAAATAAATTGATTTTATTTTTATTCAAGATTTTTATAAAAAAATGTTATTTGAAAGAGTACATTACTCTTAATAACAAACTTAATATTAGAGTTAAAATTAGGATTTAATTACCTAGACTTAATTTGGAATAATATTCTTTTATTTTATATTTAATTATTTGGATATTTAAAACGAAGCTTTATTTCAACGGTTTTTTACAAAAAAAATATTATTTAAAAATGTATTGATAACATATTTTCTTAAATAGTTTAAAAATCTAAAAGTTATATTTCCTCTCTCTCGTATAGGAATGTTCCTTTGAATTTTTGTGTTATCACAACTCGATGATTGCTATATAGGATGTGAGTGTAGGTTTGTATCACATCATGTTTTTAACTCACTTAAATGCACATAGGTGGAGTATGGCATGGAAGTTAGGGGAAATTATGTTAGATGTAACGTGTTGTTATGTGTTTCTGTGTAGAGGTAACATGTAAGTCTACATGATACGTTCACGAATATGTATTGTTTCGTGTGTGTATGATACAGATGTCACTAGAGACTATGAAGCTTAGGTGTAGCTAGAGTTCATACATACAACAAAGAATGTGCATCAAGATGGATGTGTTGATTTATGAAGATGAATGGAGCATGACAAGACAGATGCACTTAGAGTAGATTTGTTAGGGGTGTTTGGGTTGTGTGTCAAAGTTTTTTCATGGGAAAAACTTCTTTAGGCCATCTTGCATGAATTTTTTGTGTATTGATATAGAGTTTCAATTTTGCATTATTTTTTCACCAAAAGTCAAATGAGAAGATCATAAGTCTCATAATCCATGTTGTATCTTTATTGGAATTCTAATGTACAAAATACAAAGTTTGTATTATTTTACTTAGTATTTTTTCATCCTCTATATAAGGTCAATTACTATTATGATAGTACTGCACACACTCACATGGTCAAACACTTATATTTGCATGTTACTCACACCACCAGAGAGTTAGAAACAAGTAGTTTGCATATTAGGTTGTGTTTTTGCATTGATTTGCAAGTATTTTTGAAAAATTACTTTAAAAAAATTTCAAACAAAAATAAGTTTTTAAAAGCTCATTGAGGCCTTTGTTGTAGTGCTCGTTATTATGATTGGTAAGGTAGCCAACAAGGTTTTATGGCATTTATCCTCAACGTGGTGGATATTAGCTTAGCCTTACTGATGTGGTCAATGAGGGCTTATTGATGTGGTAAACAAGGTGATTTGTGAGGTGCTTGGCAGTTCAAGAGTTTTTTTTTATAAATATTCCATCATTTTGTATTTTGTAAATTAATTAAAAAATGTGGGGAAACTTCTTTTAAAAATTGGATTTTCAATTTGAATATAGTTTATAAATTTTCTATTATCAATACTTTAAGGGTTTTCAGTATTCATAATTCATTAAGTGGTTTGCAAAAAATTGTTTTAGGATTAGGTTAATTAAAATATGAATTAACTTTGCATTTAAGTAAATGTACATAGGATTTTCATTACCATTAGGATTCACAAATACCGATTATTAGTGATTATATTACATCACTTGGTAATGATGCTTCACAGAAGAGCCAAATTTAGGATTGGATCGCACTTGATGTGTGGACAGTAGGGGGAAGCAGATTAATCGTAGTTGAATGTGATGCTCTAACTATGAGATATTAACTAATATCTTCTTTAGGTTGTGAACTATCGATTTTCTTATATAGTTAGTTACTCTTTATTGAGTGGTTGACATAAACAATATGTGGATATTACTGCATAGGTGTGTATCCTATATAAATTTACTACGTTATATTAATATATTTATATGATCATAGGAGAATTTGATTGTAATCGAAAAGCATTTCTTTCTTGGTTCTTTTTGTTTATCCATGCTTAGCTCCTATCTCTATTCTTCTTTGATACGTTGGTTGAATATTAAACAGTTTGTTTGAGATTGTTTAATATTTTGGACTACTATCTTTATGTTTATTTACATGCATTGTGTTATTTCTTTTCCCTTTTTGTTGTTTGTGAGTTTATAGTGATTTCTAAAGAGTGGACATCTATTTATCACGATTTTATATGGGTTTTCGATTCTTTTAAAAATAAAAATAAAGATGATTTTTTTACACATAAAAAATGAAATTTTTATTTAAATTATAAAAAAATGCATTAGATTTGTCAAAAATAAAAATACATGTAAAATATTGAACTATTGTAGATCTTTTTGAGCATTTTTTGTAATTGTTTTTTACTAATTCTTCGTATTAATAAAATAATAGATCACGATTACTTAAGAAATTCATTATTTAATTATTTGAAAATCATCTAAAAAAATATATCACATATGTATATGTATATCTAATAAATAAACATATTAAATTGGAAACAATTATTTTTAAACAAATCATAAGTTATCAAAAGTAGCTTGTGATTAAAATTTAGATGCGAAGAAAATATTCTTAAATCTAAATCTAGGTGGACATCTTACATTAAAAAAAACACTATGATTTATTTAATTATATTAAAGGAATTAGAAAAACAGAAACCATCAGGAGAGAGATTAATTGGCTCATATGAAATAAAGTTTTATCCTCGGTATGGAGTATAGTTCAAAAGTAGGTATATACAGTTCTTTTGGTATTTTTGTGCGTGAAACATGACATTTTCTTATTATATATCAACAATATGTGGCAATTTTTGTGCCTCAACCCAATTCAAAGCACAAACAAAACATAAAAAACATGTCACTGTATATTATATTTTTGTTTTTTAGTAATTTTTTTAATTAAATATTAAATTTTAATTGACTTTTACTAATCAACGAACTAAATTATATAACCCAAATATAACATAACATAATTTTTCAAACATGAGTTTGGAACCCTTCAAATAACCCAATACAACATCTTCAAATTTACAGACTAAAACTAAAGGTTTATATGCAGTTGGTTGGTTTAGTTTTGATTAATTTTATAAATCGATTTTATATCTTAAGGTTTTAAAAAATTAAAAAAATTAATATATCATGAATATTTAAAATTGGCTTTCAATTTTTTTAATTATTTCTCTATAATATTGTATGTAGAATAAAATTATTTATTTTCTGATGTTTTCATAATTTCAGCATAATATAACAATATTCTAAATTTTCGAAACATATATTTACCATTTTACCTCTTGGAGGAAGTAAAATAATTCATACAACAAAGCACAAAATTGTTTAGGCAACATACAGAAACTATAGAAAGTCTTATTTGGGTGGAACTTTTGGGCATGAATTTATTGCCTCTAAAACTGTATATTATTTGTAATTATGTATTCAATGAAATACAATCAACCACCAAAGTTAAATCTTGGAGACAAATGGTCCCCAAAAAGTAAGATAACCATGCAGTAATTTAATTTGACCGTATTTAAATTAAAATAATATATTTAAATTTTTTAATAATAAAAATTTATGAGATAAATATTAGTAATGTTATTTTCGTAGTTACAAATTTTAAAAAGTAATATTTTATTATTTTTTCAAATAATAATTCTATACATGGATAAATATCTTAGCTTAAAGAAATATATATTATGATAAAATTTTAATACATAAAATAAAAATAAAATATATATACTAATATGAGTTATCTTCCGGATTTTCGATGATTTTTAATAAAAATTAAAAACTTCAATGGAACTTTCAATATTGTTGTTTTTTTGTCTGCCTTGGTCGAACCAACTAATCTATATAAAAAGTTTGTATAGGTTTGAATATGCATTCGATTCAGATTTTTTAGTCAATTTAGAAAAATGAACCTTTATTCCTAACACAAATATAATATATAATGAAAGGTTCAATATTTCATTCAACTTAACGATATATAAAAGAGTGTGGTTTATAAATAAACTCATCATTGGTGACATATGCTTCCATGCTCTCATTGCTCGCTTTGTGCCCTCCTTTTGTTCTTTTACTGTAAGCTTCAGAACTTAAATTTGTTTCTCGATTTCTCTGTTTGGTGTCATTATTGAATTGGGTACCCGTTCATAAGATTTTGTTGTGGAACAATAAAGCACGATTCTCACTAAAAAAGAATTGAAAGAAGGAAACATGTTTTGAATTCTATTTTATTGCATTTCTTTTATTACTATTACTTTTGGACGCTCAAATAGATCTGTTCATTACATATTCCTTTTTTTCCCTCATTCCTCTTATTTTTGAGTTAGTTTGAAAGATTAAAATCTTTGATAAAACTTCATCATACTGTTTAAAGAATAAAAATGTGTTTTCTGGAAAAATGCAAGATAGTTATGGAAAAGATAAAAAAAACATATTTTGATTTTTAGATTGGAGTATATCATATTCATAATAGTATTACTAAAGTGAAAAGAATAGCTTTATTTATTTTTATTGCAACTTAGATTCTTTTAGTTTTTAAACATGCAAGCATGTTTTGTAACATTGATCACCTATTTTGGCCTCTGAGGATTCTCTTAATCAATTCTTGCATGTAATCCTAGATTTTATGTATTTTTATCGATTCTTTTGTTTTTTTTTAATTTTCTGCCATAGTTACAGCTTCATTCTTTTCAGGATCCAGTTGAATAGTTATTATAGTGAAGATCATTAGTAATGAATTTTTGTTGCTAGTGTAATTGGCTAAATGTTTTCTTCACGTGAAATCTTGTATATGAGAAAGACTTGAATAAATTAAATTTATAAATGCTTTAATAGATTAAATAATCTATAATGACAATATTTTCATGTGCTCCATAGGAAATGTTGTTCATGTTACACCCATTTGATTCTATGCTAAGAGCATTAGTTAGTTTATTTTTAAATTGTTACCTCATCTATTAGTTAGTTTATCTTTGAATTGTTAACTTATCTTTTGGTTGAAAGAAATGGTGTTAGAGTGATCTATCTATGGTGAATTGTCTTATCCCTCATCCTGTAAACTGAAAAAGTCCGTTTGTTACATCTAGTTAATCTCCAATTTCTATGTGTGATATAGTTTGGTCACACTATCAATTTCCATTCCACCTATTTCCTATTTAGAAAATTATAAATGTAGATTTATGAGTTATTGGACTTATATTTCAAACAATTATTTATGTATTATTAATCGGACTAAATCATTGAAAATCGTTAACTAAACTAGATCAAATTATTCAGTTATAATATTTTTAATAATCAAACAGTCTGATCCGATCCGTTCCGATCCGATTTGAGTAATATGAATAATCTAATTTGATTAATTTTTTTTACTCAAAATCAGATCGGATCGAACCGTAGACACCCATAATTACTACTATTATAACGTAAATAATTATCAAAAAGATAAGATAACATATAAAATTAAAAACCTTATAATAATTAAAATCAAACAAGCACTAAGAAGATAAATAAAAAAGTACCCCCAATATAAATATTTATATTGTATTAATTTTTTTCACTTCTTTAACTATTAAGAAACATCAAATAATTGATTATCAAACACGAGCTTTGCCAAATGTGTCAAGATAAAGCTATCCATGATATGAAAGAACCATCCTAATTAATTTCATGGCTTAGCTTGACAAGAATATAGCAAATATTAGCGTTAAATTTCCTCCAAAGAAGAAGATTGATTAGCACTTTGGTTAGGTATGCAAAGAGGACAAAATAATGGGGCGTTGCATTCCTCTTCTAACTAAATTATTATTTAGTGGAGTTGCAATGCTAAATCGTATCCATATAGTGAAAGTGTAATCACTCTTTGAATAAATTCAAGATTTCTTTTTTTTTTTTTTTTATTTGGCGATTATGATATATTTTCATGTTGGGCCTTGCAACGCTGTTCTTCCAGGCCCAGACCGGCCCATTTTTACGGATATCTTAGAAGACCATAAACAACGTAATCCAGTAGAAGTGGGGGAGATATTTACTAGGTCGACTACACGCGTCAACGTCAATCGACCGTTTAGATGCCCCCACGTTTCACCATAGAATACCGGTTATATAATCTCGAACCGCCCTTACCGATTTTAAAACCTAACAAAATCGGATATCCGGTAGATTACCTTAGAATTATCAAATTCGTAAGAAACAGAAATCAAAAGGTCGCAGAATTCAATTTCGCGAAAATGCTAAGGCTCGCTTCCAAGAGGTTCCTTCAAGGGGTAACTTCACGGCAAGGTCAGTCACCGGCCGTTCAGGTCTTACCACGTCAGTACCATGAAAGGGTTGTCGAACATTACAATAATCCAAGAAACGTTGGATCGTTCGACAAGAATGATCCGACGGTTGGCACGGGGCTTGTTGGTGCACCAGCCTGTGGCGATGTCATGAAGCTTCAGATTAAGGTCGATGATGATGGGAAGATTGTTGATGCTTGCTTCAAGACCTTCGGTTGTGGTTCGGCTATTGCTTCCTCGTCTGTAGGTTGGTTATATATTTATATCTTTCCACTTTTTCATGGAATGTTTGGTGAATGGGAAAATATGTATATGTGCTGAAATATTTTGTTGTTAATTAATTTAATTTTTTTTTTTTGAGAATCGAACTATCTTTTCGGGGGAGTTGCAATTTTAGATTGGCTTGAAGTCAGGTTTTGTGATTAATTTTAGTTGTTCTGGTCGTATGTGAGAGGTGGAAAAGAGTTCAGGATTCGAAGTATGTTATGCCATGTTGGTTTATCTGGGAGTGTTAAGGTTTTCTTGTTTACATAGGCATATTTGATAACCATTTCAATTTCTAATTCCGTTTTGTATATAGATTTTCAATTTCTAATCAATTTTGAAAAGAAAAAATGAAATGTTGTCTAATAATCAATTTATAGTTTCAATTATGGAAGGTATAATTTGGAAATTGGATGTTTCATGCTTGATGATCCTTTTTTAATTTCCAATTTTCAACTTTTTAAGATCTAAAATAATAAAATTCAATTTTTTTATTATTTCTCATTAAAGTATGTTTTATTAATTATCATTAAACTTTGAATCTTCGCTCATCTGGAGTGAAGCTTAGCATGAATGACATGAGTATGTTTGGTGACCTAGCTTTTGAGTGTTGAGAAATGAAAAATAGGAATTCAATTCTAAAATTGATCTTTTTTGTTTTCAAATTTGGCCAAATTCTAAAACTGAGTTTTAAAATTTAGGAGATAAAAACTGTATTAAGCGTACCCACTGTTAAATTTTTGAAACTGAAATTGGAAATTGGGAATTGAAATGCTTATCAAATGAGCCCTTATTTTTCTCATCAGTTTTTAAATTTGTGAATGTTTACTTGGTAGCTAAAGTAGGACGTTGGATAGTTTAGAGTTTCTGAAATGTTAAAAAGAGGTCAATATAGATAAAGTGATGTTATTGTGGCTTTATCATAGTACAGTTGATTCTTGGAATATTGTGTTAAAATTCAACTATTCTTTTATACGTATGATTGTATTCGAAAATTCTAACATATATGTTGGCTAACTAAAAGTAATATCATTTGGATAAATTTGATAGATGATATTAGTTTAGAGAAATCTAAAGGCTTAAAATGATAGGATGTAATTTATATCTTTTGTAAGTTAGAATTTAGAATGATCGTGAAGTCTTTGATGTTTCCTGTGACTTGCAGTAGTATACAGGAGACGGTAAGGACAGTGAAGATTATGTCTTTGACATTTTAGCTGTTTATTTATTAGGATCTGTTTTTTGGGGATGCCAACTGAAAAATTTTGGTGTTTCATAATTTTTGAAGGAATATTTTGAGATTTCTCTAATTTTGGTCATGGACATCTGATCTTATATACGAAATTCAAGGCCAGGTTCATCTTTTAGTCTCCATCTGTGAGACCAAATGGTGTTTGCTTGTTTGTTTAAGACCTGTGACCACTGACTAGCACAATATTCCCTTCTGAAAGAGAGTGAATTTCGAGATCTTTTATGATTCATGGTTTCTTTGAAAGCTGTCCTCATCTTTTCGGAAAGAAAAGATGCTAAACCTGAAAAGTAATATTTTATATGCCTAACCTATCAAAAGCAATTGAAGACTGACTCCTAGGTGTTTTCAATGCAAAAATAATTTTTGTCTGGTAATGATTACGTGGATGCTAGAGTTTCTAAATTTGTATCTGATGTGGCTTCCAAAACACAATGGAATCTGTAAGAATATCAAACTGATGGTTATTCTGTCTTCTTTCAGCTACTGAATGGGTGAAAGGAAAACAGAAGGAAGAAGTATTGTCTATTAAAAACACGTAAGTTCTCGCTGTCTTCTGCTTCTCTTCTGTACCCATAATTTCCCTGTTATTTTTTACTTGAGGAAAGCAAGCTGATTGCATCTTTTTATTTTTGGTTCTCAGATATTCCACTTTAATAAGTTTATTTTCGTTTCCAAAATTAATTAGCTGGCTATGAAGTTATTTGTTGGTACAGTTGCTTTGTATTTGTATGTGCAGTATGAGAAAGTGTCCATTTTGTGAACATGACCTTCATTTTTGTTTCAGAGTTGAAGGAATACAGAATAGAAATCATGTGTGCATGGTGCATGTCTGAATTGCCATATTTGTGTTCTAAAATTTTTCCTTTTGTGCATGCTTTCCTGTGTTTGAGTTGGGATTTGAATATGAAGATATGAGATTGTGCCAATGAGGTGATACAACAAGCATTGTGCTGTGAGCCTGTGTCCTTTTTGCTATCAAACCATGACCTGATTGGCCGATTTTCCTCTTGATCAATTTTATTCAATTTTATGTGCTTGTGTTTTGAATTACTGTAGTTTCATTGATAATCTACTAATCTAGAGACATGGAAATCTTCCTAATGATGTTGCTCACATATTTTGGCCAAATTTTCACAGGGAAATTGCAAAACATCTTTCACTTCCTCCAGTTAAGTTGCATTGCAGCATGCTTGCTGAAGATGCTATCAAGGCAGCCGTTAAAGACTATGAAGCTAAACGAGGCCAAACCAGTCCAGAAGTAACAGCTGTTGAGAAAGCTGCTGATCCTTGAAATTTTCACGTGTAATGATGAAAATATGTAATATAGTTTTTTACTTGTTGGTTATCTAGAATTTGCAATAATAGTTTGCACCCAGTTGTAAACATTCTACCTGATGCATGCTTTTCTCAATATTTTAATGTAAATTAGATATACAAGAGAAGTTTAGAGCAATTTTGTTGCTGAAATCCTATAGGGGCAAAATTGATCTTAAGCACACTTTGGAAGGAACATTCGACTCGGCAGCTGTTTTTTAATGTGCCTTAAAATTCTGTAGAACAGCACACAGAACATTTCTGATATTGGAATGTGATCTGATCGCTTTGTTTGACGAGGTATTATAAGTTTTATGTTTGTGAAAATAAGTTATATTTTATTAGTTATCCTTCGTTTTTCATTCGCTTTCTTCAAATCGTGTTACCGATTGGATTTCATATGGGCAAGTATAGCCAAGAATTGAATGTAAGACCGTATGGTTGATATTATTGGTGTATTGTTATTTTTTATATATTATTACATCCAAATATTATATTTATGCTTTTTGATTAAAATATCGAGAATGTTTTACATTATCAACAAAATAATCGGGAAAAAAATTAAAAACATCCCTTAGGTTTTCAATATATTTAGAAATATTTTTAACGTTTTAAAAAAAAAGTTACAATATTATTAGGATTTAAGATATCTTCAAAAATACTCTTATTATTTAATAGTTATTTAAATGAAGTATAAAAAAATTGTGAAAATTATATCAATATCTAAAAAAGTTTTTTTTACCCTTATTTATATAGTTTTTTGAATATTGCTGTTGATAATATTATTGTAAATACTCTTGAGGTTTTGATTTTTTTTCAAAAATATTTATGTTATAATAATTAATTTTATTTTGTTAAAAATATCCTTGTTATTCTGACCCGAGTAGCATGGGACACGTGGAATCCCGTGTGAATCAGTAAAGACCACCTTGCAAGGCTAAATACTCCTGGGTGACCGATAGTGAAGTAGTACCGTGAGAGAAGGGTGAAAAGAACCCTCATCGGGGAGTGAAATAGAACATGAAACCGTACGTTCCCAAGCAGTGGGAGGAGCCCAGGGCTCTGACCGAGTGCAAAAATATCCCTACTATTATAATTAATTTAACTTCATCAAAAATGTCTCTGTTATAATATTTAATTTATCTTCATCAAAAATATCACTACTTCTCAATAACATGATATAAATTTTTTTCCAAAAATACCCCGAAAGATAAATTAAGTTAACAAAGCACACAATATCAAGTTAAATATTTTTGAAAAATATTTTATATCGTGTTATTGAGAAGTATGGATAGTTTTGATGAAGATAAATTAAATAATGTAGTAGGAGCATTTTTTATGAAGTTAAATTAATTATCGTAATAGGGACATTTTTGATGAAATTAAATTAATTATTATAGTAGAGATATTTTTGATAAAGTTAAATTAATTATCATAGTAGAAGTATTTTTGAAGAAAAGCAAAACATCAAAGGTATTTGTGATAATATTCTTAACGACAATATTCAAAAAGCTATATAAGTAGGGGTAGAAATTTTTTTTTTTCTGATATTGATGTTATTTTCACAGTTTTTTGATACTTGTGTTAAATAATGACATTTTGGAAGATACTTTAAACCTAAAGGGTATTGTAGTTTTTTTTAACATTAAGGGTATTTCTGAATATATTGAAAACCTTGAGGGTATTTTTGATTTTTTCCCACGGGAGTGATATATGTATATGTATATGTATATGAGTGAAATTACCATTTTATCCCTAATGTTAAACGAAGATATAACGCTGATAACGTTCGTGGGCATTTTTTATATTAAATAAAACTCAAGGGTAATTTTGAAGAAATACAAAACCTCAGGGGTATTTGAGATAATAATCCAAATAATCGTGACAAAATGTAGTGAAAAATTCATATTTTTTGTCAAAATATTGTAGATATTTTGGATAATATTATGAAAATATCCTTAAAATATTCATAAATATTGATAAAATATTATTTTATGTTAATTTTTTATTTTTAAGTAACTACTTTTAAATTTATTTATTTATAGTTATTTATAACGATATTATTTTTATATATATTTTTTTCATTTATATCTCATTTTTACATTAAATTCATTAGTTTATCTATATATATTTTTTTAAATTTAAATTGTATTATGTATAGTCGAGATTTATCTAATTATAATAATATTAGAAATTATAATTTAAATAATTATTTAAAATTTTATTTAGTTATTTTATAATATTTTGATTAATTAATTAACTTTTTATCAAATTAAATGTTATAATTTTTATAAATATGTCTTAAACAAAAAAATATTTTAAAAATATAAGTAAATGATTGTTTTGATATTTGTTAAGTTTTTTATAAACAAATTCTCTAATTTTGATAGAGTTTTTTTATAAAAAAAATTAAAGTTTCAAAGTTTTTATCAAGAAAGATAACATTTTTGATATTTTCATAAAATTTAAATTTTAATATTTAAATCGAAACTATATTTTTAACCTTAATATAATCGTGAATTGTATGTATTGAAATTTATTAACCTTGAATATAATCAATTAAGTGAATTGTATGTATTGGAATTTATTATAATTAGTTTATATAATATTATTTTATTAATAAAAGTAATTTAAAGTATGTGCATTTCCTTTTTTATATATTTAATTTATTTTTTTATATTTTTATTTTAAAAATAAAAAAGTAATAATAATTTGAGAAGAAAAAGTACAATCAGAGACGTTTAAATTTTGTAGAGTATGTGCATTGTCTTTTTTTTTCTTTTTGATAAAAAGATAATTAATATTATTTAGATCTACACTATCTAATGGTTTAAAATTTTAACAATGTACATAGATTATAACAATGTGTAACAAACATATAACTGTATTACTACTGTTGCTGCGTAGATTGCAAATTTTCAGCCATAGTTTTTAAGTTCTATAAAAGTTTATTTGTGATGTATTTATTATCTTTGATGTTTTAGTAAAATTTGAAGTTTGACAAGTTTATCTGCTTTAACTAGTCTTCATACAATTAATCACAGTGGATACTCTCTCCTATCATCTCTCTCTCAAGTAATTTACTTTGGTTTTTTACCGTTGAGGATTTTTTTATAGTTTCATTACTTTAAATACAAACTTATATTTGTGTTTTCTTTTTCTATATCTTATTCTAAGATGAGATATTAATGTATGATGATTTATTTTATATTTATTTCTATTTTGTTCATGAACCCTTCTTCTAAGGCTAACACTTTCCATCAATACAATGGTGATCTATTATCTTTACCTATTGTCATTCTCATGTGTCATCATTGTAATGAGCTTGGGCATTTGAGACCACACTGTGAGAAATTGACTTCTCATCCTCATGTGAAATTCAATATGTGCACTTCTTTCTCTTTTCCTCTGCGTACTACTCCTTGGAGTTAAGGACCATATTCTCCTAACTCCATTGTTCGTACTTGTTTTCGTTGTGGTATTATTGGTCACATTTTTAGACAATGTCTTAGATTTTTGAGGAATACAACTCAAAGTCCTCCACCTTGCTCTTTCTTTTTTTCTCTATCAGGATGTTGCTACTCTAGCTCATCTGAGCATGTTTTTGTAGGTTTCATTATACATCTGAGGCATACAACAAAAAGAAATAAATCTATCTCAAGAAGTTCTCCTCGCCCGGTTTATATGGATAACTGAACTAAATTTTCTAAAAGATATAAACTAAACAAATCATGAGTTTCATATACACCTTATGCTCACATGAATTAATAGCTTAGTTGCCCCTCATAAATTCTTTAAATGGAGGGATACTGTTTGATCACTATTTTTGGGTGATATGTTGGGGTTACGTCGTTTATTTCCTTTCTCTCTTAGTTTGTCATTTTTTTTTTGCATGTGAATATATGTCTTTTGTTTTTGTTCATGTGTTTAACACTTCTTCTTAACTCTTTCCTACTATTTCCTTGGCATGCACAGTATATTAAATGTCATATTTGTTCTTTTATTTTTCTAACTGATACTCTCCTAATTTTCTCACATACTAGTTGCTTTGACATTCCTTAGTGAGTTTGCCTTGGATACTACCTTTCTCTTCATCTATTGCCTCTTGTATACACACCATGTCCTTATGTAGTTAGAGTATTATGATTATGCTTTTTTCTATCTTATCATGCATATACCTTGTCCTAAAATATGTTTCTCGTTTGTGTTACTAGTTTCTTTGTTCTTACACCTAACATGTTGTATGGTGTTTTCCTATTTGTCTTTTGTTAGCTTCTGTCCCTATTTTACCTTATTTCCTTCTGATGTGTTGTAGTTATTTTCTTTAAAGTTAATTGTGAAGTTTTTACAAGAATATATTTATAAGTGTTTCACTTTTTTGTGCTTACTCACGCTTGCCATCATTTAGACTTTATACTTTTCTTTAGAACTCTTGACATATTTGCAATATCATGTTTATCTTGTGTGTTCTGATGACATTCCTATTATTTGTGTTATTTTCCCTTTCTAAGTTTGTTCTGTGTTTCTATATTGGAACCTATGTCTTTCTTGCTTATTGTGTGTTTTAGTTGCTTCTCCTACTTCTTCCTTCTCTTAGGGACGTTGCTTGTGATATTCACTAGTTAGTCAACTATTTCCTGTTTTCTGACTAGCGATGATATGGGTTTTGTTATTTTTATATTTTAAGGCACCTTTTTCCTTTCTTAGGAACTATTCTACATTAAGACCTTGCTCATATTTTCTCTTGATAGTTATCGTTTTTGTGTTCCTTGAGACTATTGGGTCTTCTCTTTTCTATCCTATTTCATGTAAAATGAATTTTATAGGGATCATGTTGTTATATTTTTAGCATGCCTTTGATCTAAATTGAAGTGTGGATGTTTTGACATATGTTTAGAGCATGTGTGGCTAGATTTTTCTTGTTTGTTTTATTAGAAATACATTTTTCCTTTGCACATGCTATATCTTTGTGAATTTGTACGATTGTTTTGAGAAACTTGTGTGAATCTCTTGTTTTAATTATTTTTATTTCTTTGAAAAACTCTAGAATCCACCTTTAGTTTCTTTTGAAGCAAAATTCTATTTGTTGCTTGGATATAAAAAGGATTTAGGCCATCCTTGGTTTGTTTGATCCCTTCTTGCCACTATTGTTCACATATCCTTTGTCTCTCATCTTTGTGCCATTATATTATTCCTTCATTTATTGACCTTAAATATGTGTTTAGCCTATATTTGTATCCCTTATTTCCTTCTACACACTAAGCTTGCTCGTATTGGGTTTGTCCACTTTACTTTCTTGGGTTTAAATAAAAAAAGAGAGAGGAAGAAGGTTGAAAATGGAATTATAAAAAAAGAAGAAAATGGGTAAAAATGGTATGATATAAAAAATAAGGAGTATGGAGAATTGAGAGGTATAGAAAAGGAAGAAGTGCATATGTCACTGAATTTTATGTAATGTTCTCTCAACTTCATTGATTAAAGTTTGAGAAGTAATGAGAAAAGAATCCATGTTTAAGGGTATAAAAGTCATGGATATGAATTTATCTGTTTGTTTGGATCAACATGGCGTGTTCAAAGCCTAAATATATTCTCTTCTCTACCATATCTTAGTCTTTCAATACAATCTTTAAAACATCTATTGATTTCTTCTTGGCTGACACTTACATTAGTGGAGAGAGACCCTATTTGTAGACATAAGAAGTTTGGTTCAACTTGAGTCTATATTTTGATTTGCTTGGTTCATATAAGTATATAATGATGGCATATAGATTAAATAAATTTTGCATATCACACACAATACATGTCATCAAAAATTTAGTCATACCTTTACATGAATTCATTATGGATTAATGGATGATGAATGCTTAAAAAATACTAAAATTATCATGATTTAATGTACTTTAATTGATTAAATATATTTATATTTGAATGATTTTATCATATTTTTTTATATAAATTTATCTTTTTAGAATAACGGGTATTTTATTGTATTTTAGATATTTTGTTCAAAAATAATTTAAAGACTCAAAGAAAAATATTGGATGGAATACATCACAAATATGTTGAGAAACAAACGAGTAAAAATAAAAAAAATGGAAAAATTGGACAAAATTGTCAAAAATGTAGAGTACATCCTACCCTACGCCCGCATATGCCAAGTCCCATGTGCGCCATGATAAGCCGCGTGTATGTCACGCCAAGAGCAGTGCTTATCTGCGAAGTTGTGCACGCATGTCATGCCGAGTCCCGTATGCGCCAACGCTTGTCTACTGCAAATCTCGTGCGCGTCAACACCCGTCCCTCCACAAATCTTGCACCACACATGTGCCACCTTGTCCAAACGCATCCAAAATCAATTTTTGAGATTTTTTTTCACTTTTTTTGGCCTTTTTCTCATCTATAAAAGGACCATCTCCCCCATTGTAAAAATCATCCCTCAAAATCTCTTCTCTTCTCTCTCTCTAGTTCTTAGTTTTTTAAATTTTAAAGTTCTCTTTTTGAGAAGAACTATTTATGCTTTTGTAGATTTTTAGTTTTTGATTCAATAAATGGAAATGTAAATCGTTTGTAGGTTTTCCAACAACATAATTAGCATCAAAGTTTTGTAAGGATTCTTTTGAGGTATAATTTTAAAATGAATTCTTTTCAGTTATATTTTATGTTTTATTCTTATATGTTATGTTTAATTTATCTGTGATTAAATTTAACATGATTGAATGTTTATAAATATGATACAATAATAACTTTTTTATGCTTGTAAAATATTAAATAGGTAAAACATTTCTATAAAATAAATTTATTTTGTTTATATTCAAGATTTTATATTAACGATATTAGAGAGGAATATATTATTTTTCATTACAAACTTAAATCTAAAAATTAGATTTTAAGGTTTAATTATTCGGTATGATTTAGAGTAGTGTTATTTTATTTCCTAGCATAATCACCCGGTAGCTAGAGTGAAGCTCTATTTCAAAAGTTTTTATAAGAACTATTATTCGAAAATTTATTGATAACATATTTTCAGTAATGGTTTTAAAACTTAAAAGTTAGTAATCGGATAATTAAATTCTTAGGTTTAATTTGGACATCTTGAATAAAATTTAAAATATCTAACCACACCAAATGTGGCATTTAAATGGTTCATTTTTAATCTCTTAGAAAAAATGACTTAACTTAATTAACCAAATTAATTATCTACCACACCCATAATTGTCAATTGATTTGATTAATTAACAAAGAATACCTAATCCCACAAAGGTGATATTTATATATATATATAAAAGATAATCAATAAATATCAACTTATATGTTTAATAACCTAAAAAATATGAGTAAGCATAATTAACTAAATTATTATATCCATAAATATTCCACTGTTATGAATGATAAAAATTTGCATAATTGTTTATTGAATTCATATCTATGTTTATTTTTTTGTTATTAGATTAGGAAACACAAAATCAAAATATCATGATAGGATGTTTATGATTTATTTTAGTTTTTAAAAGTTTGAATAATAAATTAAAAATCACATATATTCATTTCTTAGATCGACCTTGGGAGTATACTTGTCATTTTCTATAAAATGATTTGTGCACTTGTGAGAGTTTTACAATTATAAAACCAAAGTATCCGTAAGATCGGTATTACTAACCCGATGTTGATCCTATCTTTATCAACAAGGTGTGCTCAAAGCCTAAATATATTATCTTCTTTATCCATATCTTAGCCTTTCAATACAATCTTTGAAAGACCTATTGATTTCTTCTTGGCTGGCACTTACATTAGTACAAAGAGACCATATTTGTAGACATATGATGTTTGGTTCAACTTGAGTCTATATTTTGATTTTCTTGGTTCGTATAAGCATATCATGATGGCATATAGATTAAACAAATTTTTCATATCACACACAATACATGTCATCAAAAATTTAGTCATACCTTTACATGAATTCATTATGGATTGATGGACATGTTGATATTTGTGTTAAATATATTGTTTATTCTTTACAGGCCTATAAATTGTTGAACACACTTTTTTTTCTTCCCTCATTCTGTGTTTCTTGTTTTCTACTATGTGGATATGCTTCTATGTTAGGGGAGTTTGCAAGTAGAATACATAACATGATTATTGTATCACATGTATACTTTTAAGGAAAAAGTATGTGTTTATTTTGATTCATATTCTTTATCCTATTTATGAGTTTCTGTTATGATGTACATTCATATGGTGCTTCTGTCTCTTTTGCTACATTGTATGAAACATACGTAAATATGATTGTTAGTATGACATGTTATATGCATTATATGGAATCTCTGGCTTTACATGTTGATAACTGTATTTTATATAGTTATTTTCACATATTTTATTAATTAAAACTGCTATGTTCTTAATGTTTTTAGTTAATTTTAGTTTAATAAATTAATATTTATTGTTTTTATTTTATTTTAATAAAAATTAAATAATTTGTATCGAAAACGTACTTAATTGCAAATATATATCCAAAAATATAATTTCAAATAAAAGAGTGTTTAATTGTAATTTGTAAAAGTCAAAAATATAATTTAAATTAAAATTGGGTTTAATTTTAATTATTGAAAGTTTAAAAATTTAATTTAAATTACCAAAAGGGCTATATTGCAATTAAACAAAGTTTAAAATGGAATTTGAAATATATTTGTGGGTGAAAATATAATTAAATAAAAATAAGTTTTCTGCGCAGGTGAATAATTCCACGCGGCATCATCCACGGTTCAATGTGGACCGTCAGATCAACGCAGAAACGGTTAGGATGGGCGCGTGTTCTTCAAACCCGACCAAGGAGAGTGGGAGCAGAAATTCACTTCACGCGGCGCGGCGCCCGAGTGGGACCCACTGGCCGCGCAGACTAGCGTGCAGGGTGGGTCCCACATGTCGGCTGCGCAGAATTCCCCGAGGCGCATCGCTCACCGTTGGATCCGTTGAACGGTCCAGATTGAAACACGTGGTTCCAGCTGTCGCACACCGAGCCGCTACTCGACATGTTCCGGTGCATTGCGTAGCATCGTTTCTCCATGAGCCTGACCTGCACGTCCAATGAAACGCTGCCACGTGTCTCTGAATTGCTCGCAGCCAATCACATAGCGACACGTGGCATGCGTATAAGAAAAAAAAATTCGAAACACGCAGAATTGTTTTCACGCGTGATATTTTTTTATTCCCCCCCCATGTATTCGTGTCCCCCGCTATTTAATTAAAAAAATAATATAACAATATTAAAAAAAAAAGGAATAATTAAATAGTGGGGGATATATTTAACGGGAATATTTTTCATTTTGGACGCGTTTTTAGTTTTCTTTTTTTCGCAGAATCCTCTCTTCTTCATTGTTTTCATATTTTCTGTACAGAGAGTTTTTCTCTCAAAAATTTGTGAAGGATTTTCGAGTTCTTCTACCTATTTTGATTATTTCCTCTTAAGAAGTATTATTTTTCCCTCTCTGCGTGTCTCTTTTACACGCAGAAAATTTTATTTTAACATTTTTGTGTTGTATTCTCTTAGGGAAATTACAGAGAAAGAGGTTGATGAAGAAGAATGAAATGGAAGAAATTATTTTTCATTGAGGAATCCTGAAAGAGTTTCTCCTAACTCATTTTCTTTTAATATTTTGTTTCTCTGCAATGTTTTATTTTTGTGGTGTTGTAATTTTAATTTCTGCTATGAACTAATATATTCGTTCTAGGGTTGCAGTATTACGTAAATTATGAAACTAGAAGTAATTATTTTTGAATGATTTATGGAACTGTTTTGAGTTGTTTATTTTATCTGCTTAAAATGTTTTTAATAATCGGAAGATTAATTAGCTGATATGTGACATTTAAATAAACTTGAAAAAGGAATTTATGTGGGGTGCTCGGGATAAAATAACGCATATACATAAGGGATAGAAATATACTTTTATTGTATGTGTAACTTTTGAGAACTCAGAACTTAATAAATCTGATTGAAATTAATTCTCATAGGAATATAGTGAATCATTTTAACTGGATGTGTCTGTATGGAGCTTGAAAGAGATATATGGATAAATTAGGAGCTCTTGGTTAATAACTTAAAACAGAAGAACATAAATCAAGAGAGAATAAAATATTCAAGTGAATTAATTTGGGTAAACTGCAATCCTAGAATTTTCATAAAAATTGTTAAAAAGAAAAAAAAAGTATTGATTAAGTCAAACTGCATAAAATTATTGATTGTTTGAATAAAATTAGATTTAAATAATTTTAGTAATTAACAAGAGTTTGTAACATTTCTCTGTGGGAACGATAATTTATTTATCATATTATTACTTGAGACCGTGTATACTTGCACGTTTTTTGTGTGTTGTAAAACACACAACAAGTTTTTGGCGCCGTTGCCGGGGAATTTGTTTTACCATTTTCATTGTTGATACTAATTCCAATTAATCTGATTTTAGTTCAAAAAAAAAATTAAATTAAATTAATATTTGGTTTTATTACTTACTGTTATTTTCTTAGAATTGTGTGTTTATTTACGTTTTTATTTATTTATTTATTATTATTTTTTTTTTCTTGTTAGATTTTTGGATTAAGGGAAACGTTGTATGCGACGCATAAGAAATCTTGACATAGTTCCTTTAGATCTAGAAATCCATAGAACTATTTTGAATTTAAAGAAAAATAATAAACAAGACACCTTAGAACATCTAGTTATGGATAATGAAATTCCAGAAGTAGAAGAACCAAAATCCTTAAGAGATTATGCAGTGCCTATGGTTGGCGGCATTCATTCAAGCATAAGAAGACCATCAATTCAAGCTAATAATTTTGAAATTAAGGAATGAATGTATGTGGTTTTTAATTTATTCTTCAAACTTTCAAAAATTAAATTAAATCCTAAACATCCTCTCACGTTATTTTGAGATTTTGTGTTTTTAATCTAATAACATAAAAATAAACATAGATACAAATTTAATAAACATTTATGCAAATTTTATCTATTAAAATAGTAGAGTATTTATGGATATAATAACTAAGTTAATTATGCTTCCCCATATTATTTATGGTCATTAAAGTTATAAATTGATATTTATTGATTCTATTTTTTTTATATGAATACCCCCTTTGGTGGGGTTAGATATTCTTTGTTAACTAAAAAAATCCATTAACACCTATGGGTGGGGTTGATAACTAATTTGGTTAATTAAATTAATTTCTTTTTCTAAGAGATTGAAAATGAACCATTTAAATATCACCTTTGATGGGGTTAGACAATTTAAACTTTATTCAAGGTGTTCAAATTAAACCTAAGAATTTAATTATCCGAGTATTAACTTTTAAGTTTTAAAACTATTACTGAAAATATGTTTACAAACAACCAGCAACGTTAAATTTAATCACAGACAAATTAAATATAACATGTAAGAATAAAGCGTAAAAAATAAATGTAAAGAAAATAAAACTCTTACAGTACTTTGATGTTATTCATGTTGCTGGAAAACCTCCAAACGAAATTTGCACTTCCATTTATTGAATCAAAAAGCAAATAAATTACAAAAACAGAATTAGTTCTTCTAAAAAAGAGAATAACTCTAAAACTAAGAAAAACTAAAAACTAAGAAATGGAGAGAAAGAAAGGGAGAAGAAGTGTGTTTTTAGGTGTAATTTGAAGTGAAGAGAATTGAGGGGGGGGGGTATTTATAGGTGAGAAGGGGAAGAAAAAGTGGGTGAAAATTAAAATGGTGGAAACGTAGTGTAGTGAATGATGACATCATGCTGGTATGGGGAACGACGACGCGCGTGGACTAGGTGCAGATGCTGGCGTGGCGCGCTGCATGCGCGATTTCCTCATTTTTGAACTTTTTGTCCAATTTTTCCATCTTTTTTGACTTTTTCTCATTTAATTTATGAATATATTTGTGATGTATTGCCTCCGGTATTTTTCTTTGAGTCTTTAAGTTACTTTTTTAAGCAAAAATACTTGAAAAATAATAAAAATACATGTGATTGCGAAAAGACATATTTATATAAATATATCATAAAATCGTATAAATATATATATTTTTTAATCAATTAATGTGAATAAAATCATTGTAATTTTAGTACTTTTTAAGCACTCATTACAACCCCCAACCAACTTCTTGCTAGTCCCTTAGCAAGAAAAGCGATAAAAACACAAATTAAATTATTCTAAATCACTTTCGTGGATTGATACGGTTGCATTAAGCCTGTGTAACAAGCCTTTAAACCCCTAGGTTGCCCTAGTGGATGAGTTTAAATCTCGTGAGGGTTTTCAGTAATGATACCCACAAACATTGAACTAAATGTAAAAATTAAAAGAAATAATAAAAATAACAACTTAAAAACTAAAATTACAAAGAAATTAAAAATTAACTTTTTTTTAAATAAAAGAAAATAACTTGAAACATAACACAAAAATGTCTCACACTTTTTAGTGTCCTTTAAGATCATAATTAAAATCTAAAGCATAAGTTATTTTAATCTTTTTAAACAATCATGATTTATTATAATAATTAGTCGGAAATCATTTTCATATTTCATATAAAAAATGTTTCAATTTAATTTCACCCAATTTCAGTGTCAGGAATCTGAATTCACTTCGACTATATTCCTTACTAGTCAATACTCTCAAAACATTGAATCTAATGGGTTCAAACACTCATACTAATTTATATGCGAAAAAATTGATATATAGAAATGAACTAATATGTTCGCATATGTATAAAGAATAAAGGCTCAAAGTTTTATTTTGACGTTGATCTAATGAAAGGAATCGAATGTATAAATTATAAAGATATCATATATAAAAATTATTTTCATGCATAAATCACACTCATTAAGGAAAAAAATATCAAGATATATGCCTTTTACAAATGAAGAAAGTGCAATGACTTTTTAGGGAATTACTTCCTATATCTTTCTTTTGTAATTAGCATTTACTCACAACTTTGTAGGCAATATTTGGCATAGTATGTAGATTATACTATATATTATTTATCTCTCTATTTTTTTCTGAAGATTTTTTTCAATATATATATTTTTTAGAGAGTCAACCCATGTACAAATTGTACATTTTTTAGGATTTTTGGTGAGTGGTTAATTTTGTGGTTTTTCTGTTTGATTTTGGTTTAGGTCACCTTATATATATCTCTTTTTTTTGTAACAGTCATGCACGAATGAGATAAAAGCATATACTATCAATTTCTACTTAAATCATTTAATCTAAAGCAAAAATAATAATAAAAAATATACGACACTCTATTAAGATGAGAAAAAATTCACACATTCAATGCTAATACCTATAGAGATCATCTAAAAAATTGAATAAATAAGAAATGTATTTGGAGTATAAAAAATATATATTTTACTCTGAATAAATGAATTAGACTCAAATTATATCTTACAAAGGTAGTCTCCACTAAACAAAATTCATAAACATCGATTTTGGGTTTATATAATTTCCACATCTTATCAAGAAATACTAGTTATGACAAAAACTAACTAATTACCAAAAACAATTACAAAAATTTTATAATAAACAATTAATCTAACAGTTCAAAAGAATTAACAATTTACTTAAATTTGATTTAAAGAAATGATAAATTTTTGTGAGAATTTGTTTTTAAAACTAACTCTAAAATTACAAAAATTACTAAATCACACAAAGAAAATAAAACCAAACACAATTAAAATGAAAATATAAAATTAAAAAAATATTATTATTATTATTATTATTTATTTTTATTTTTTTAAATTGTTAATTTTTTTTAAGCATGGTAACTTTTTACTACCCTCAATTTAAAACTTACATTGTCTTCAATGTAACAATTGTAAATTAAAGATAAAGAGAAAAGAGAAGAAATATTACCTATTTCGTGAGAATGTATAAGTAGTAATGGAGAAATACAGTGCATTCATCATGTTCATTAAAGTACACACAGACAAATCGCTGTGAACTTCTAACATCTCAACAAATATTTTTAGTTTTAACAATTTTAGAACTATTCAAATGTAATTAAACTAAAATAAACATAGAAATTAAGTAAATAAAACAAATAAGAGAAAATTACCTAAAATGATGGGTTGTCTCCCATCCAGCGCTTAGTTTAACGTCTTGCTTGGAGATTTCATTTTAAGTAAACTCAACATCCCCACATCATTGAGTAAATCAAATCTACAGGTAAGACAAGGTTGTCTACCTATACTTTTTCAGTCATGTCCTTTCAAATTTTTCTATACTTAGAAATAAGGACATGCTTGTGGGTTTTAGATAACCCACATCTAGGTACAAATCAAAAAAATTAAATACATCAAAATAGAATTGTACATAGATCAAACAAAACAACTAACTCTTTAGATTGTAATTAAAACTTTAAAATTTTGGAGATAGTTTCAGAATTTTTTATTGTTGTTGTTGTTTTTAAGTATAATATCTAAGTTAAAATAATGTAATCGGTATTAACCAATAGTGCTCCCAGAAAATAATGGTGAGACAAAGACTCCTTAAAAATCATCCTCCTAGACAGAGCAATGTTCTCAGGAAAGACTAGTGGCACAAAGGTTTCTAAGAACTAGTCTCTTAGATAGAACTCCCTTATATCTTTACTTTTCATGCTATTAAAATTAAGTTCATTAAGTTAATAAAAAGGTAGGTTAATTAAGTTAATTAAAATCTAAGTTAATTAAGTTAGTAAAATAAATTAATATAAGTTAGTAAATTAAGTTAATAAAAACCTAAGTTAATTAAGTTAACCGAAAATTAAGACAAAACAAAATAGTTGAAGGAAAAAAAAAAGTTAAAGTAAAAAGTTGAACCAAAAATAAAAGAAAAAAAAACAAATATATTGAAAAGGTAAAAGAAAAAATAAATAAAAAGAAAAAAATAAAAATAAAAAGGAAAAGGAAAAATTTTAATTAAAAATTAAACAAAAAATAAAATAAAAAATAAAATTGAAAAAGCTAAAGGAAAAATAAAATAAAATTGATTTTTTAAAAAAATATATAAAAAATAAAATTGAATTTTTTAAAAATATATAAAAATAAAAAAATTATTTTATTTATTCATTTATTTTTTTTATATTTTGTTTTCATAATTTTTATTGTTTTTTTTTATTTAAAATTTATTAAAGTTTTTTTTATTACTATTTATGAATGGTAATTTTATTTATTTAGTTTTTTAAGAAATTGTTTTTAAATTAATTTTTTTTTACATAATATTTAATACAAAACGCTAAAAAAAAGTTAAACCCTAAATTTTATTTATTAGTTTTTTTAAATATTTTATTTTTTTTAATTTATTATTATTATTATTATTATTTAAAATTTATTAATTTTTTTTAAATTTCAAATTTCAAAATTATTTTACTATTTACGTTGTAAATGTTTTCTATTTAATTTTTAATTTTAATTTTTTTTACTATTTATCAACGTTAAGTTTTTTTTTAAATAAAAATATATATTTATTTTAATTTTTTTAACTATTCATAAGGAGCAAAAAAAATTTATTATTGTTGTTTTACTATTCATGAACAGAAATTTTTTATTTAATATATGTTTTTTGTTTTTTAACTTAAAATCAAAAAAATCACAATAATTTACATTATAAAAGTTTTTAAAATTTTGATAAATAATTTAAAAACACTATTCTTTTCTCAACAACGGTGTCAAAAACTTGATAAGCAAAAACGGCATTGTCGACCCTACCAATACTTTGGTTTTATATTTATAAAACTCTCGTAAGTGTACGAATCATTTCATATAAAATGATAAGTATAATTCAAAGGTCGATCTAAGGAAAAAATGTATGTGGTTTTTAATTTATTATTCAAACTTTTAAAAACGAAATTAAATCCTAAACATCTTATTATGGTATTTTGGGTTTTGTGTTTTTAATCTATTGACATAAAAATAAACATAGATAGAGATTCATTAAACATTTATACAAATTTTATATGTTAAAATAGTAAAGTATTTATGGATATAATAATTAAGTTAATTATGCTTCCTCATATTATTTATGGTCATTAAAGTTATAAATTGATATCTATTAATTCTCTCTTTATTATATGAATATCACATTTGGTGGGGTTAGTTATTCTTTGTTAACTAAACAAATCAATTAACACCTATGGGTGGGGTTGATAACTAATTTGGTTAATTAAATTAATTCCTTTTTCTAAGAGATTGAAAATGAACCATTTAAATGTCACATTTGGTGTGGTTAGACAGTTTAAACTTTATTTAAGGTGTCCAAATTAAACCTAAGAATTTAATTATCCGAGTACTAACTTTCAAGTTTTAAAATTACTACGGAAAATATGTTGTCAATACATTTGTACATAATAATTCTTATAAAAAAATTTGAAATAGAGCTTTACTCTAACTACCGGGCGATTGTACCAACAAATAAAATAACAGTACTCTAAATTATACCGAATAACTAAACTTTAAAATCTAATTTTTATATTTAAGTTTGTAATGAAAAATAATATATTTCTCTCTACCATTCTTAATATAAAATCCTGAATAAAAACAAAATCAATTCATTTTAGGGATTTTTACCTATTTAATATTTCGCAAGCATAACAACGTTAATATTATATCATGTTTACAAATAGTCAGCAAAGTTAAATTTAATCATAGAAAAATTAAATATAACATGTAAGAATAAAGCATAAAAAATAAGTGTAAAGAAAATAAAATCTTTACAGTACTTTGATGTTAATCATGTTGCTATAAAACCTTCAAACGGAATTTGCACTTCCATTTATTGAATCAAAAAACAAATAAATTACAAAAACACAATTAGTTCTTCTCAAAAAGAGAATAACTCTAAAACTAAGAAAAACTAAAAACTAAGAAATGGAGAGAAAGAAAGAGATAAGAAGTATTTTTTTAGGTGTGATTTGAAGTGAAGAGAATGAGGGTATTTATAGGTGAGGAGAAGAAGAAAAAGTGGGTGAAAAAATGATCAAAAATGGTGGAAACACGAAGTAGTGAATGATGACATCATTACTGATGTCATGCTGACGTGGGGCACGGATGGGGCAGATGAGCGCAGCAGCGCGCGGGGATTGGGCGCAAATGTTGGCGTGGCGCGGCTGTGCGGCTACGTGCACGATTTTCCTCTTTTTGATATTTTTGACTTTTTTTTCCAATTTTTCTATCTTTTTTGACTTTTCCTTATTTAATTTATGAATATTTTTGTGATGTATTGCCTTCGATATTTTTTTTGAGTATTTAAGTTACTTTTTTTAAGCAAAAATACCTGAAAAACAATAAAAATACTCGTGATTCTAAAAAGAAAGATTTATATAAATATATGATAAAATCATATATATATATATATATTTAATCAATTAATGTGCATAAAATCATGGTAATTTAGTAATTTTGTACGCTCATCACTTTGCATTTGTGTTAGGATTATATCATATTTGTTTGCCTTCTCTTTCTTATATAGAGATGTTCCTTTGACTTTTAGTGTTGAAAGGGTTAGATTGTTTTGTGCACAACTATATGTTTGTTACCATATTGTACATTGCATGGGTTATAAGTGTATGATTACACTACATATTTTTGTCTAACTTGCATGCATTCATAGGGAGTCTCGCATGAAGTTAGGGAGAGTTATGCATTTTTACTTATGTTTGTGCCTATCAGTGTGTACTTATATAAGGGTAACATGAGCATTTGTGATCTAACTACACACTATTTCTACATGATACGTTCACAAGGTATATGGTTGTTTTATGTGTGATGATTACAAGTATAGAGTGAAGTATTCATTCTTCTAGTTTGTAATGATGATGTGGTACTGAGACCCTCGTGTTTCAGAGTGAGAGAATGGATGAGTTGATAAGTGAAGATGGAGAGCATAAGAGGGATGCACTTGGTATAAGTGTGTCTTTTGGGCTTTATTTTGGGTCATTGTGTTGTTCGTGGGAATAAATAACTTTAGGACATCTTCATGATCTTTTCATTCTTGATAAGTTTATGTATTTAGTTGTGCAATATTTTGACACTAAAAGCCAAAGGGGAAGAATGTAAGTTCTATTGTACTAGTGTTTCTGTGTTGGCTTTCAGTGTATAAAACATAGTGTTTGTTATCTTTCTCTGTGTAAGGTTGGTTATTGTAAATCAGTAATCTGCACATGCACATAGTTAGGTACACTTTTTATGTGAACATGTTTACATATACCACATGGTTGATTTTTGTAATAAGCATGCTAGGTTTAAAGTGTTGGTTTTTAGGAGCAAGCCGACTTTTTTACTTGTGGTTTTGGTGTGTTTCAAGTGTGAGTATTTATGAATGGTACTTGACATTTTTTTGAAACAAAAAAATGCAAATTTTTAGCACCTCTCCACCAAGATCACTACCAAGCTCGCCACTACCCTTATAGAAGTAGTTGTCGAGGTGGTTGTCAAAGCAACTGGCGAGAAGTACATTCCAAGCCTAATAAATACCTCATTTATTTCTCTTCTCTTAACTCACTTTTTTAGTGTAAAAACTCTTCCAAAATTCATACCAAGATTTACATTTGTTTTTAAAATTATTTTGGTGGGATTATCTTTGAGTGTAGGTCATTTAGTGTGGTTAATGATCAAATCGTTTTCTATGTGTGTACGTGGTTTAATTATGTGTCTCTCGTATGTAATTTGACATTAGTAGTGGACTGTGTGTTCCATGAGGTTGTAAGTAAATACACTTCTAGTTACTGATCCTTAGTTTCCAATCACATCACTTTAGAGGGTGTTGGTTATGAAGGGCAACCGAGTTCAATGGTTGAACTAGAAAGTTGAAGAAGCAACAAGTGAAGAGTAGTAGTAGGTAGTTATGATGTCGATCCCAACTAATAAAGGTAATAGTGATTTTATTGTCTAATAGAGCTGTAATTGTTTATTGCTTAGTGAATTATTTGCTATTGAGTGATTATCTTAAGCAACCTAAGAATGTTACCATATAAATATAGTTTATATATTAATTTATCTTATTATATCGAGTGTTATGCATGATTTTATATTGTGCTAGTATAATCCAAGTTTAAGGTATGTATATTTCTATATACTAAAAGCTTAAACTAAGATTAGAAAACTTTTACATTCTTGTTTGCATTATGTTTTATATATATAATATTTATTATTAAAGTTATCTACTATTGATATTATATGTTTTGTGTTTCGTCTGTGTATACTGCATAAGTGTTTGTTTTTCCTTTCTGTACGAGTTAAGGTTGAATCCTTTAGGAGTTTATATCTCTTTACTCTAGTCATATACCATGTCATAGACGTTTTTCGGCTAGTTAACCATACTTGTTTAGAATTAATTAGGTTAATAAAAATATAAATTTAGATTATTGATTTTTTTTAAGTATGAAAAATTCATTTTGTAGGGATCAATTTCTTTGCTAATCAAACAAATGAAAATCTTTTGGTAGGAACCATTAACTGATAACTTAATTTATGCATTATTCCTACGAAAATAGCAAACCATTTAAATCAATTTATTTTATAAAAATATTCACTTATATTAATCTTAATAAGCATGACAACAAAATTATTTTTGCATAGTAATAATCAGCCATGCATATTCAAATTTAATAAATGACTAGTAAATTAAAAATAGCATTCAAAAACTATAAAAGAATGAATCTGTATATAAAATTAAATAAATACAAATAAGATCTATAATATCAATTAAAGATATACGAGAGTTTCCTATTCTGTAACTGTGATATTGATTCTCAAAGTATTTTTTAGAATGCATATATGATGTGCCTATTAATATTTATGAATCTAACTTATTGTAAAAACTGAAGAAAAATAAGAACCATAGTTGTTCCTAAACTCTAATATGTAAAAACTAATATCGATGCATACCTAAACATAAAACATAAGGTTTTATTTATAGTTGAGGCTGGCATTAGAGGGCTTTGTATGAATTAATGAATGCACATTGTGGCCCAACATATACCATGTCATGATCTGAGATACGTATTGCTTCACATTTTGTTACCCCAAACAAGTCATCCGACAACCTAACATTTCGATGTTGCAGCATAGAACAAACTTCATGCCCTGTAAATTCATGTAGTGAGGAATGAGCTACATCCCACTGTATTCTTTGTCATGACATGCAATACTTTACTTCAATTCTTATTTTACACCTCTTACATACTGACTAATTCTACATGTAAGACCTTCACTTGTTGATCAATTTATATTTTTAAAGCTAAAAACACCTAAAATGTAAGAGAAAATACATGTGATTTTGAGCGTATAAATTTTCTTAAATAATGATAAAATAATACATATTCAAATAAATTTATTATATTTAAGTACAATAAAATCATAAAATATTAATTTTTTTTCAAACACTCGTCAGCATGCAAGAAAGATTATTGAAGTCGATTTTAAGTGCAAGATTGGAGGCCATAACAATGTACTAATCTAGGAAGAACCATGGCTATCATGCCCACCAACATTTAAACCTATCACATGGTTGCCCTCTTCTTTCTCAATGGTTAAAGATTTGATTTTAAAACATAATGATTCCTTCATTTAGGATGTGCAAAAAGTTAAAATTTGTTGTTGAGATGTTGATTTTGAATATATCTTGAACCTACCTTTGAAGGATAATGGTAGATTGGTTTGGCATTATAGTTGTACTAATAGATACACAATTAAAACATATATGTTATTTTGAGGCTAAACAACTTCATACTAATGACAATATTTTTGGCATTGTTAATCGTGCTTTTACTTTAGGATTTAATTCTTTGTAGGTTTGGAATAGAATATGAAATTTGCAAGCTCCAAGCAAATTGAATAAGTTTTTGTGGTTATGTTTTTAAAATGCAATTGTATTGCGAGACAATATAGTTCATAAGAGAATACTTTGTCCAATTATTTGCCTTCTTTGCAAACTAAGGTCGGAAAGTATTAGTCATTTATTTTTTAAATATCAAATTAACATATATGTACCAACAATCCCTTTATTCTTTTGATACTTTAAAACATTTGAAAGAAAATTTGCCTCTCTTCTTGATAAGTTAAACCAACAAATTAATTATGGAGATTCTTTTAGATTGTGATCAATTATTACCTGACAAGTTTGAAAAGCTTGCAACAATTATATGTTTGAGAATCAATAGTTTGATATCAACTTAGTTAAATAAGTTACTTTGTTTGTATTTTGTGTTTGATTCGTGGACTAAATCTATTTTCTCTGTTAAAAGTCTCCTATTATGAGAAGTTTTTTCTTGATATCCAAGTGTCATTCCTTTGGTATTTCAAATTCCGTTAGTGTTTTTGGTTTTATTATTTGTTCAAGTTATTAAAATGTTTTATTTATTTTTATAGATTTATTTTGTCTATATATTAAACTATTATGACTATTTGTCAACGATTATCCTACTATATAATGTATTGAAAATGAATTATTCCATTCTTTCATTAAATCTCTTCTTTCAAATTCATAGGTTAAACATAATACTTGATTTAAGTTTTTATCATTAATATTAATAGCAAACTTAAGATATACTGTAAATTTTAGTTTATGATATCCCAAATTACCATGGGTCATTCATAGTAAAACATATTTCCTATTTATTATTCTATTATCTAACAATGTTATTTTTATGGGTGTATCTATTTCTTCTTTGAAATGAGTTTGTATTAATAGTTAGATTCCTTCTAAATGAATGCATCCAATTTTTTTTCTATTCTTTTGAAAATTTTTGGATAGTTTATTAAATATAATTTACTTGTCAATTAATAATATATTATACATTCTTTTTGTATCTGTGACATTAATGCTCATTTTCTTATTGCTTATTTTATAATAAATTATATATTTTCTTAGAAATAATTTCATTAAAGATGAAAATGATGGACCTTTAAATCTATCTTTTTTTTTTTTAGATTTAATCCTTTAGTTTTTTTGACAAATGGTTAATTTAGTTTATTAATATTTAATTTAAATACTTTAGTACTATTATTTTAACTTAAATATCATTTTCATAAGCCTGTTAATTATTTTCTTTTGTAGAGAATAAATACTTGTCCGAATTATTTATTTAGAGTTAATAACGAAGATAGCCAAATGAGTAACGAAAACTGAAAATATGATAAGTATTTTATAATATAAGTTAGTAGAATAGAGATTATATTCTCCGCCCAATTTCTTGAAACTATATCCTCTATTTTTATAAATATATAAAAATTTAATATTTTATAGATTTAATTATATTTAAATTGAAATTAATGTATTATGTATTTTATATTTTATATTTTATATTTTTATTATATTAAAATAATAATATTTTTTATTTTGACAAAATTATTTTATAATTTATTATTATTATTATTATTTTTAAATTAGTTTGTTAGTTTAATTTAAAAGGATTATGTATTTATTATTTTATAAATTTTTTTTATAATAAAATTATTAAAAATATTATTTGGATCACGTTTTTTTATTTTGGGATTTTCTGTTTTCTATTGGAGATTCCGATATATTACAGCAAGAATTTTAAATAAAAATGAGACATATATCTTAAATTATGAACCAAAAATGAGCAAAAAAATCTCCCACCTCGCATTACTCCGTTATCTAAAATTGACTGTTAATCAAGCAATTTGATCAAAATATGTCATGTATTTTTCTCCCTTGACGTAATTTACTTACAATGACTTTTTTGAAATTAAATAAACAATCGTGATCGAACAGAACACAACTTGAGAGAATAAAAATCATAAAAAAGAAAGAAAGAAAGAAATTGAATGCATAAAATATGTACGTGAGAGTTTGGCATGTGGCATATCCCATTTACTAAACAAGAAAAAAAAAGAAGTTTGCCATATTAACACACCTTATTTTATTATTATCATAATAATACTTTATTTAATAATAATATTATTATTAAAATATAATTAATTATAATATTTATTTTAACAATAATAAAAATAATTATCCCAAGAAAAAAAAACCACAAAGAAAAGAAATAAAAATAATTATCACGCAAACCTCATTAAGAAATAAAATTCTAAATACCAAGTTCTTCCCCTCCCCTTTCTTAGCCCTAATACCCAAATACAATCAAAGAGAGAAGAATATATTCCCGTACTACAAATATTCACATGACATATTTTGTTTCAATTCCTTGATAACCGTCAAATTTAAGTTAAAGCAATTAGACTAAAATATTTTAATTAAAAACTAAAATATTTTAATTAAAAACTAAAATATTAAATTAATCTTTTATCAAAAACTAAAGAAATGCGTGGGCTCTTACTTATAAAACAACAAATTTCAATTTTACTAAAACTTCAAAAAAAAAAAAAAAAGAGCATATCACAAATAAAATTTTATAATTTTTTTGTTTTCATATTTGTTAGCATTTACAAAAAAAAACATAGATTTTATCATCGGTTTTACTGTAAGATTCTCTAATCAAATATTTAATTATTTTAATTAATATATTAATTTTTTTTAAAACATAATTAAATTTTAATATTATATTATAATATTTAAAATTTAAGATATAATAGATTTAAACTTCCAACAAAACATAAACATAAACATAAACATAAAATTATTTTAAATATTCTTGTGTCAATATTTTAATATTTATTTTATCCAATAAATTGATAAAATTATTTAAAATGGTGAAAAGTGCTATTATTCCTTTTAACTTTTGGCAAATGATTAATTTAATATATTAGCTTTTACTAGTAGTGTTTTAATTCTATTGCTTTGACTTAAATAACATTTTATAAAAATTAAACTATTAATGAAGAAACTGGACCAAAATATATCACGTGTTGCTCATATTTAAGGATGATATTTTTGAAATAAAAAAAAACAATTGAGATTGAACACAACTAACTTAGAAAAAAAAATCATATAAACAGAAAGAAATTGAATGCATAAAATAATAATTAAGTGAGAGTTGGGCGACATTAATTCAATTTATCTTGGTAATTTATTAAATATAAATTTATCTAACAATATAACACTAAAATATAATTAATTATAAAAATATAATAGATAAATAATACATTATTATTATAATAATAATAAAAATAATTATCTTATTATCATTAACCAAAAAAAAAAAAAGGAAATTGAGATAATCACTATCACACAAATTTCATTTAGAAATAAAACTCTAAATACCTATTGATTGTTCAAAGAAGTACTTACATATGATTTTGAAGCATTAATGGTGCCTATTGATTGTAAGGAGGAACCAAAGGTGGATCCTATCGAGTACGCGAGGATAATCAAAGTGCGATCAACGTTTACACTTTTGATAAAAGTGATATTTAAAGCTAGCTAAAACATTCATATTGAAAGCTAACAGATTAAACTCATCTTTTCTCAAAGCATTTTATCCATCAAACATCAAACTTCAATTGTATTAGAACTTAAAAAATATAACATATCACAAATAATTTCTTATGTTTTTTTTCATGAGCAAATAGGGAAAAAACTTTTCTTTTATCATCGGTTTTAACTTAAGATTCTTTAATCAATTATTTAAATTTATATAATAAATATTATTTAGAAACAATTTAATTTTGATAATATATAATAATTTTTGAGATATATGAAACAACAAATTTAAACTTATAATAAAGTTCACCTTGTTAGGAGAATTTAGTTGAAATAATTTCATGCTTGTCCCCGTAAAACTTGTCATTGCTCTACAATCATTCCCACGATTGATACGGTAGAGTGCGCTAGTTCTTACTCCCGCATAATAAGTTTTTCTTTTGGGGCCACAACCAAGCCTTCATTTTCTCTAAGGAAGGATTCAAGATAAGATGTTGAATTATTAAAAATCTAGACACTTTTTTATAGTTGCTCAATCTCAATATTTTTTATCGTAAGAGAGTCAGTCAAATAATCCTTTGAACCCCTAAGAATAATTATCTGTCTTTTTTAAATATTCAGTTTCATTCTTCAATTCAAGAGTATGAATACATTTATCACAAGTAAAAATCATTAACTGTTCCCTAAGCTTTTCAACTTTCTCGTGATTTGTATTAAACTTATCCAATAAATCATCATACCTTTTTTTGAATAACTCACACCTGCCTGTGAGATCATGATGTTGTTCATTAACATAGGACTTTTTTTTCCTCTAGAGTTTTCTTTAATGCCCTGATCTTGAATTCTTTTTCCTTAAGGCTTTCCATAGCCTTTCTCTTATCCTTCTCAGATTGAATATGCTTCAAAAGTAAAGCAATGTAAGAATCGAGCAATTCTTCTTTTTCTTCTTCGACGTCGTTGTCTTCAATAGTTTATTCTTGAATATTTAAGATAGTAGTCAGAGGATCAACGACACTAGAAACAAATATCATAAAGTTAGTATCATTCTCATCATCATTACTGGTACTGTCTGAAATAGTGATCTTAACTTTCAATGCATGTTTATTTGTACATTTTAGTTTTTGAAAGCACCGAGTAGTATATGTCCTTGATTTCCACATTTAAAGCACCATATTTTATTTAAGTGACATTTACTCGATTTCTTAGAACATTTTCTAAGTCTTCATCACCTCTAGTAGGTCTTAAGGTTTTGGAATTATAAGTATCTCTTTCAATAGTCACAAAAGAAGGTTTTTCATTCTAAAAGACCTAGTAAATCTTTGAACAAGGAATTCCATTTCCTCCTCATCAAGGTCAAAATCATCATTATCACGACTAACAGAAGTGACAATTGTATCATTACTGGGACCACCTAGTGGTTTTTAGAGCTAAGCTCTTTACCCTTTTTACACCATTTTGAACTTGTTTGGGCAACATGTGATGAAGTTTGAAGACTTACAAATCACTAAATACCTTATTGACAATAAGTTTATGAGGCTTGTATATGGACTCGAGCATGATAACTTTGGCATGAAATCGATAGCGTAGGTTAGCTATGATTTTCTCAATCTGCTTTTCCTCGCTAATAGGTCTACTCAAATTGTAAGAGTAATTGACAATGTTTGAGAAGTGATGATAGAATTTGTCAAAGGTTTCATCCTCTTGCATGATATAGAGTTCAAAATCCCTATTCAGCTTTAGAATTTTGGATCTTTTGACAACTGAAGTACTTTTCATGAGTAGTTTCTAAAATATCCCAAGCTTGTTTTGAAGAAGTACAACTTTGAATTCTTCTAAACTCAACACATGTCACAACCTTGATAATAGCTTATAAACCTTGCTATTTCATTCAGATTCCTTGGATTCATCCTTGATCCATTCAATCATAGGTTTGGGAATAATAGATTTTTAGGTAAGGTAAGTCCAATCATTTTCAAAAAGAAACCATACTCGGTCTTCTTAGGACCACAAAAGGTTCTCATCTAAGATTTTCAATATGCATAATTCAACCAATCAAAAAGTGAAGGTCTACCAATATTACTTTATTCTCCTGACTTCATCAAAGAGAAAGTGTGTGTACGAACAAACGAGTTAACATAATTAACATCGGAGCAGTTAAGCTCAAAAGGGTGCACTGGCCTTAATACCAAATGAAAAATTCCATGACCTAATATACGATAGGCTAAGGAGATGTAGACTCTTAAAGAACTCAACCTTAATTCGCATAGAAAGGAAAAACAAACACTTATGCAATATACATAGACAAAGCACAAAACATATAATACCAACAACAAATAACTTTAATAACAAATACTATATATATCAAACATAAAACAAGCAAGAATGTAAAAGCTTTTTAATCTAAGTTTAAGATTTTAGTACGTAGAAACATACACACCTTAAACTTAGATTATACTAGCACAATATCAAATCATGTATAACACTCGATACTTAAGTCAATCACTCAGTAATAAATAATTCATTAAGTAATAAACAAGTTACAACTCTAATAGACAGTAAAATCACTATTATCTCTATCAATTAGGATCAACATCCTAACTACCTATTACAACTCTTTAATTTCTATTTTCGTAACTTTCCAATTTAACCCTCGAATATACATCTTTTTCGTAGTCAACACCACCCAAATTGATGTGATTGATAATTAAAGGTCAATAACTATAAAGGTATCTAGTTACAATTTTACGAGACACATAATCTATTATTAATATCAAATCATATACGATAGATATACAATCAAATCACATACTCACACATAAAATGATTTGATCACAAATCACATTGAACAACCCATACTCATATATAATAATTTTTTTTAAATTTTAAAGTATTATTAAAATAATAAATTTTTATATAAAATAAAAAATATTATATATTTTTAAAAAATTAAAATTTTAACTTAAAAAAAATGAGTTTTTAATAGATTCAATTAACCTAACTTAAATTGTATTAGATTAGGTTAAATTGAGATCCAATTTTGGTTAGGTTAGTTTAAGATCTATATTAACCCATAATATTGAATTGGGTTGAAATATTGTGAAATCCGATCAACTCCATCGATGTCTACCTCTTCATATTGGCAGCAACAAGCGCGATCCAACGCGCTACTGATGCGAGTGGGGATTGAACGTAAGGACAAAACGGCAAAAAAGAAATCAAGTTCAATCACAAAATCAATTTTATTTAATTTTTCTCTTTTTGTCAAGGATTCACAAAATCGTTAGCTGTACTACTAAATTCATCACTACAAACACAAATCTGCCTCTTCATCGTTCCATTAATCCAAGTTTTTGAAGGTCAGCACTTTTTTTTGGGTTCTATAATTTCATTCACGCAATTCTATGCAGCTGAGCTTATTGCTAGTTGCAATTTTCAGCTCAACCAGTCCCCACCTATAACATCTCTTTCACTCTCTTATTAATATATTATTATTATTATTATTATTATTATTATTATTATTATTTTACCAATTGACCATCTCATTGGGTTAAAATTATTATTATTATTTGTTAAAGAGGTAGAGAAAAATCAATTTGGATTCATAGTTCTCTTACTTTTCTTTTAGTTTGTGCTTATAGTAATAATTTAATGATAGCTTGTTATTCGATTGTCTAATGCTTAGTTTTCGCTGGCATTATCAAATGGTTCATATGAATATTAACTATTTGCAACTTTCATAATGATTTGTAACTCCACTACCACTAGTTTCCTAACTAAAAATTCGGAAATTTTGAGTGAACTTGGAAAACCTGGGTATTAAGTTTAGGTTTAAGTTCAGTGAAGTAGTGAGAAAAATATTTTTTTTACTTATATATATAAATATTTTTTTTTTTTTTATATATTGTTATTTTTTTATCTCTCTCTTTTTTGACCGTAGTTTGTATGATATTGACCGTGAACAATTTAGGTCTAACAAAACAGCTGTTGGGGGTGGGTTAGAGTTTGGATTAATGGCTAGTCAAGGAGATGACCCGTTTCTTGGAATTGACGATATAAAAGAAAGTGGGGATGAATACATGTTAATGAAGAATTCTATTGCCAAAGACTCGAAAGAGGAGGGTTTTCTTGGTGAGAAAGATATGGCCCATCCCACCGGCAATTCCATTCACCGTTCGGGTTCTAGGCCTCAACTAGACCTTAGCAAAGCTGCTATTCAAGGCAATTTTGAGGAGAAAGATCCTACTATTCTGTTGCCCAATCAGTCTGATGATATTTCTCATCTGGCTTTGGATATTGGAGGTATATTTTACTTGGACGAAGTATATTTCATTTGTTTGATTTACAATTCTTATGAATTATTATTTTTTATGGTCAGAAATTCTTGTGAATTATTGGTTGTGCAATATCTTCATGTTTCATTGGTTGTCATTGTTGGGTTTTGCATTTGTTTTTGTCTTCCTTTTTTCCATTGGATTATTATGTTAGTTTATTCCGGTCATGAAATTTTTATTTGAATTCTCTTTTATTTCTTCTATGTTTAAGAGCTTGTTTGGTACTTTGATTTTACTTTAAATTGCAAGTTTTTATATCTAATGCACTTCTTTGTGCAGTTTATTTTGTTTTACTGAGTTATTTTATTTCATTTTTGATACTTAAAGTACTATCAAAACCTTACTTGTCTTCCTATTGGCAGGATCTCTCATCAAGTTGGTCTATTTTTCTAGACATGAGGATCATTCAATTAAAGATCTGAGGAAGAAGACTGTGAAGGAGAGATTGGGTATTTCCAACGGTAATAGGAGAAGCTACCCTATTCTCGGTGGCAGACTCCATTTTGTGAAGTTTGAAACGAGCAAGATTAATGAGTGCTTAGACTTTATCTATTCCAAGCAGCTACATCGTGGTGGTTTGTCCCCTTCATTCTTCTTTTCAACATTTTCAAAGCTGATTGTATTACAGCATCAATTCAAGCCTGATAATAATTTATGCGTACATTAACTTGACAGCAAATTTGATTAATTTCTATTATCTATATTCTTACTGTCTCTGCTGGTTTCTAATGTTAGGAATTGATTTGAGGCACTGGCATCCTGAGTCCCAAATCAATGAAAATGCTGTAATTAAGGTAAACATTATATTTAGTTAGGATTCTTTAGAATTAGAGTTTAGATCCATATGTTGTGCTTTTAGAATTCTGCCTAAAAATTTTGCGAAGAGTATTTAGGTAGTGTCTTTTAAACCTATGGCATACATACCATGCTTCCTCAGCCTTCCTTCAGTACTTGGTTTTTATTTTTGTTATTTTCCAACATTACAGTGTTTATGTTTTGGTTGCTGATCTTTTATTTTGAATTTATGGTGGCCATTAAGACATCTGTGCACTTAATTTTTTCAAAATATTTTAGATAGAAAAAAATAACAACATAGCTTATTGATAAAGTTGCTTTTTTTTTTTAAATTGATGGCTGCTTTATGTCATTTCCTTGATTCATTCTTGGCATACATTTCTAATAAATCTACACACTTATCTCTGCTTATGAGAAGGCCACAGGTGGTGGTGCTTACAAGTTTGCAGACCTCTTCAAAGAAAGGCTTGGCGTTAGCCTTGACAAAGAAGACGAAATGAATTGCCTTGTTGCAGGAGCAAATTTTCTCCTAAAGGTGGAAACTAGATGCAAAATCCATTACTTATGTATTAGCTTATCTGTAACTTGCTAGCAGTATTTGCTGAACTTTTAAGCCTTGAAAATATTAGTGTTGGTGTTTGTGCTGCTAAATTCTAAAATTACCAAGATGAAGCAACTTTTGCTTTTGGTTTTGTCTTGTGCTTCATCAGTAGGATTTTAGCAACATAATTTTTGTTTTTGTTGCTTGAGATGTTATTGGAGCAGTAAGATGAAATAGTTATTTGTGCAGAACACATGTGGTTATGTTATGATACTACTGACTGACAGACTTTCTGTTTTCTTTTTGGTGAGCTTATTGTAAAACGTTATGTTGTAAGATTCTTTTGTGGGGAGAATGAAGGCACATCAATATTCTAGCTTCTCCAATTATGTGATGCTGATTAATTTGAAACATATAATGGAAATTTTATGTAGAATTGAATATGTTGTCTGATCCATACAAATGCCACATGGATTTGAAGCATGCTCAAAGCTGTTTGTATAACAATAAAATATGAAGTTTAGAACTCTAGATGGATGGACTATTTCTGTATTGTGCCTTTTGATTTTTCGTAGGATAAATGTGGCTATGTATATGCATTTTTTTTAAAGGCAAAACATATCAATTTCACCAACTGCATTCATCAAAAATCTGTTAATGAAACATGGTTGGATACTTGGATATTTTGAATTCACAAGATTATTGTATTTAATGTGTGCATTCATTTTGGTCATCCAAAGTTCCTTGCTTTGACCACTTACGAGTACATTCTATCAGATCCTGTTCACGTCTTTCTTCCCTGCCCTGACAATTTTATTTTCCTCTACTTCATTCTGTTGAGTTGCTGACATATAAAAGGTTTCTTTTGCTGATATGAATGTTATTCATTTATGCAATGTTATACTCAAGAGTCAAAAGTTGTCTATTAATATAGACATAGTCATTAATCAGATATCAGAGTGATAGCATACATGACCTTTCTTCTGTTTTATCAATAATGGGATTTACTGTGAGAATGAGTTTTACTTTACTGTGATCTTTACTTACAACTTGTGATAAGTGCTACTTAGAGTATTCCTTTGTCCCTTTTCCCTTAAATAATTATGACTTATTCAAAAGCTCATTAGATGTTCTACCATGACTTTAGTAGGCAATTCGTCATGAAGCCTTCACACACATGGAGGGTCAGAAAGAGTTCGTGCAGATTGATCCAAATGACATGTTCCCATATCTACTTGTTAATATTGGATCTGGTGTTAGTATGATTAAGGTAGACTGCCACTTTTAATCCAGATTATACTCATTGTCAAAATCTTTTACGTAGGTTGGTGGGAATCCATCTTGTTATGACCTAGTAATTAACCTGAGTTGGAGCAGGTTGATGGAGATGGGAAATTTGAGAGAGTTAGTGGGACAAATGTTGGTGGGGGGACTTACTGGGGCTTGGGAAGGCTACTAACAAAGTGCAAGAGGTTATTTTGATCTTTTATTGCTTTGAATTGTTTTTTTCTTATGTCTTTTTTATCTCTGTGTGGAATTAAATTGTGTTCTTTGGCCAATCTGTCCCAATTCCAGTTTTGATGAGTTGTTAGAGCTGAGTCAAAGGGGAGATAATAGGACTATCGACATGCTTGTTGGGGACATTTATGGGGGAATGGATTACTCAAAGGTATCTCTAACTTTTTGTTGGAATTGCTATCGTCATTGGTGCATGTAAATTTGATCTTCATTTAGAGAAAATATTACAACTGTAAATTGGACTGCATGCTTTAATATGTTATGCCAGCATCAGCATGTGCTGTTCTTTTCTTAAAATTTATTGGTGTTAAAGCATTACTAAATTTTAGATTATATTGTAGATTGGTCTATCTGCATCAACAATTGCTTCTAGTTTTGGCAAGACTATTTCAGAAAATAAGGAGCTTAAAGATTACTCACCTGAAGATATTTCCTTATCTCTCTTACGAATGATTTCCTATAATATTGGCCAGGTGAGTTGCATAGTTAAAAATGCTGTATTGCTGTGTTATGTAAAAGACCCAATTGTTTGATGCAAAGTTTAATAATGCCCTTTTCCATGTACTTCTTTTGCTGCCATAAGTGTTTTATGTAGAAGGAACTCAATTTTATGCTGGGAATGTGCCTACATTATCTAGGCAAGATACCAATTTTTTTTTAATCTATTGGGTTTAATCACTCTTCTACCTTTGCCAGAACGATTTTGATGATTTACAACTCGTTCCTTGTTAAAAAAAATAATGATGTGTCATATGTGAGCAAATTGCAAAAAGCTTGATGGGTTGATTTGAGATGACCACAAACACCTGAAGTTAAAATTTGTAGATATGATCATTACTTTTCAAGCCGTAATAGAATTATTGTCAAAGAGTAGTTTCTTCTTGCTATTTGGATACAGATTTATCAGCATATTGTATACTTGTACAGCTGGTGCTCATGTTTACCATCCCTGTTAATTACATTGAACCCATCCCTTGAGATTTTGTTGGATAACATTCTTGAGGTCTAATTTATCAGTTCTTTGTGCAGATATCTTATTTAAATGCACTACGTTTTGGTCTGAAGAGAATCTTCTTTGGAGGATTTTTCATAAGAGGTCATGCTTATACCATGGATACCATCTCATTTGCAGTTCAATTCTGGTGAGGATTAGTGGATTAGTAAAGCAATGAGTAGAAGTTGTCTTATATTGTAGCTAATATCACTAATTTCTCATCAACATGATCCTCATTCCTAGCTGATTGTGTCTCCTGTGTCTGGATAATATGATCGCAATTAGTTAATTCTCATCTTTGGGGATAAATCCTACAATTTCATCTTCTGATTTGCAATGTCATATTAAATTTTAGGTCAAAAGGAGAGGCTCAAGCAATGTTTTTACGGCATGAAGGATTCTTGGGAGCTTTAGGTGCATTCATGAGCTATGAGAAGCATGGCCTTGATGACTTGATGGTACATCACTTGGTCGAAAGGTTCCCTATGGGTGCACCATATACAGGAGGAAGAATTCATGGCCCACCACTTGGAGATTTGAATGAAAAGGCAAGTGCATTGTTGGATCTAAAACGTAATCTGGATAGGGTTGTCAATTGCATGGGGATCAGGGACGAAGATCCCCTTTTAATGACATGAGACAAGGCAATGATGGGGATTGCATTTCTCTTCCCCTTCCCCAAAACTCTATACCTCTTTATTAGAATTTAAAAAACATATGTATACCTTTTAAAAAAATTCAAAATATGAGTTATATTAAGACTTATTTAAACCCTCAAATATAACACATTATAAATTTACCACTAATTATATTATATTCTTTATTGTATTAAAAGTAATTTTCCTTATACTAAAATTATCTGAACTAATTACAAAAGTCTAATAATTTAAAACAATATTATTCTGTAATTGATTAATAATGATGGTTTTTAAACTTCCACTTGCAGTTATATTTTTGTTATAATCTTTGTTGTTGACTTATTTTAATGTTACTTTTTTACTTTACTATTAAAACTAGAATTAAGAAAACTCTTTAAAAAAATCCCAAAGTATGATATGGATTCCTTGCCCGTCAGGGGTCCTTGTAAGGATTTTAAGTAGGATGGGGGATGAGAAGGGGGCCTGCCCCACTCCACCCCGTATATATGGAATTTACATTATTTTTGTTCATAGATATGGTTGAGTGTTTATTTGTATTAGAGTCTAATGTAACTGTGAAGCCAACAAAGTTTGTTGTGGGATGTGGATTTGGCCATAAATTACCATTAATAAATACCTCCTCTCACTTTTTCTTAAGAGAGTAGTAAAAAATAACTACACTTTATTCTTTGGATCCATTATTTGAAAAGATAATTTTAAGCATCTATTGATTCTTAAAGCAACTGGATAGGCACATATTCTATACTATTTTTTCCTTATTGATAATTTTTTTGTACCAAACTGAGTACTTTGCCAGAAGCGAGAGAATCAGAATATATAGATGAATGGTCTATAGTGAAGCTCAAGTTAGGGAAATAAAATTGTTACTTATGACCTTTATGGCTGCCTCATTTTAACTTTAACTCTTTTTATATGTATGGAAAAACTTGGGGTTCCTTTTTGACTGAGCATGCCATACATCTGTAAGTTAAAAATAATTCAGTCCGCCTCAGGATCCATGTTGAAGTTATAAGTTCTTGCTGTGGAGCAGTTAATCTGTTTGTTTTCTTTTCCTTTTAATATTATTTCAGGCATTAGACGTTTGCTATAATTATTTTTGATTAAATTTAGTTGTTAGTATGTTACTGTACCAGTGGACTTTTGTGCCTCCAGGGTTTATTTTCAAGGAAAACTCTCCTAAAATTTCCTGCAAACTTATGCTCTAGACATGTCTCTGCATGAATATTTTCTGTGCTATTGTGCGTCTAAGATGTCTTGTTTTGCTCTATGGGTTCAATAATTAAATTCAGATTTCATGGATGGAGAAGTTTGTGCTGAAGGGAACTGAAATTATTGCACCAGTGCCAATGGCCCCACCTGGAACCACTGGTCTTGGAGGTTTTGAAGTTCCGTCATCTAAAGGTGGTACTTTGCGTTCTGATGCAAGTGCTTTAAACATTGGAGTTCTCCATCTGGTGCCCACTTTGGAGGTGTTTCCACTATTGGCGGACCCAAAAACGTAAATCCATTTCTGAAATTGGTAACTGGATAGTATCTGGAAATAGTTTATGTAACGAAAATTGTAAAAGGAGTTCAATATTTGCTCTTCGTGGGGCACAACTAAACTTCATGCATCTTGCTTGTTGTGCTAGTATTTTGAATCCTATTATGGCATAAGGTATCTGTGACTTTTCTTCTTGCAAACATATTTTAATTGCTGAACTTTCAGGTACGAACCTAACACAATAGATCTCACCGATCACAATGAGCTAGAGTGAGTACTGCTTTACTTTTTCTTTTCCCCCTTTCCTTCGAAACTGCCAAAAATTCATATTAAGAGATTAAAGGTTATTTTAGCTACGAAACTGCTAAAAACTTTCTTCATTCAAAACTTTGAAAGTAACTTGTTATTTTAGCTTATGTTTGATTTGTAATATGCTGCAGGTACTGGTTTACGGTGCTATCTGAGCATTTGCCAGATCTTGTTGACAAGGTGAGCATGCATGTGGATTGCAACGATCTGGACTCTCTCCCGAATGAACTGCTTTGTTCTGTTTCCCTGTCAAATAAGTTAGAGTCAAGTCTATTAAATCAAACAAAATATTATGAAAATACTAATGGAAAGTTTTACTCAAAATGTTTATGAAGTGTAGCAGTGCTTTTGCATAGACTTTTATATATTTTTGAGTATCAACATTGCATAAAGGTTTCTTTCAGCTTTTTCATTCCATATATTGTCTCCTATCTGAAACTACCAGAATTTTCAAAATAGAAGGTGACAAGTGCATCTCTTGTGGATTTTACAAATGCATATTATGATTGTTAAAATAACATACAATTTGCTCTAAAGTATACACAATACGTACTTCAACTCATACATAAAGGCTGGGAAATGTAAATATAAATTGGGAGTCTTTGCATTTTCTTCATGACATGATTCTCTTAGTTTACCGTTTGTAATAAATGATTAAATGCAAAGTGACAATTTACGGTTGGACATGCAAGGCATTATGAATGTCTTTATACTTGGTGCTTTGGGCATGAGAACCTTGTTGCCAGTATTTCTGTCAGCAGCAATGCATTTTCTTTGAGATTTTGAAACCTTTTTAATTGTTCGATTTTTTTTCCTTTTTTAGAATGTATATATTGATGGCACTTTTTCATAATCAGTATACTTTTGGATGGTAGGCAGTGGCTAGTGAAGGTGGAACCGATGATGCTAAAAGAAGGGGTGATGCTTTTGCATGTGCATTTTCTGCTCACTTAGCTAGGTAACTTCGCTCATGCATTGATTTGACATTAAAAGGATGTAATTTGTTTTAGTATTTAGTAAATGCAAATATATTTCTAGTGATTAATGTACTATCAGATTCTTATTATTTTGCCATGTCTACTTCAAGTATTGATGGCATATAAAGAAGTGTTCCCCACCCCCCATCCTTCTGATACACATTGGTTTCCATTTTTGACCCATAGTTATTTTATTCTTAAAACTAAATACATGTACAAAAAAGTAGTGAGGGGGTCAAAAATGAAAGCACCACAAGGGAGTCATGTCAGGCAATTTTCCCTTCTTTTATTCTATATTACGACTTTCAACTGGCTGTATAGGTTGATGGAGGAGCCTGCTGCATATGGAAAGTTAGGGTTGGCTAATCTATTAGAATTGAGGGAAGAATGCTTGAGGGAGTTCCAATTTGTGGATGCCTATAGAAGTATAAAGCAGAGGTGATTTCCACTTTTACTGTATGAATTTAATTAATAGAAACAGTGCTTGATAGAATGATACATTCTTTTGTACCCAAAGGACCTTAGATGTTGTTATGTTCTCGAGCATATCATGATATGTGTCTACTTACTGACTATTTTGTGGAAATAAAAAATGCATGTTTTAACTCGAATGGTGTTTATTTTGCAAGTTTACAGAAAGAGGTTAAGAGTTTCCAAAAGAAAGAACGTTGATTGTAAGAATGGTCATGCAATAAAAGAGCTATTAAATTACAGAACTGACTACCAGAATGATCTTTATTTTTTTTTATTTTTTTTATGTTAGCAAAAAGAAATTCCGAACATGAAATAGCATTTGGTTTCTACTTTGTTCATGAAGAACCATTGACTATCTCTTTTAACTGTTGTTATGCACTTATCTCCATCTTTTTTTTACCTGAATGTGTCAGAGAAAATGAGGCATCACTTACTGTTCTACCTGACTTGTTGATGGAGATTGATAGTATGAGCGAGGTACTTGTATTACTGTAGCCTTTGCTCCCTTTCATAGTTCAATGATGCAAAAATATCAAATGTTGTGTTTAGTATGAAAACACGGAATCTTGTGGTGGATGGCCTTCTTTTTTTCTTTTTTTCTTTTCTTCCCCCCTCATGTGAGAAAAGAAAACTGATCCAGCTATTCCTACAACCATGGCCCACTTTTAGTTTTGATCTGATAACTTGAACCGTCAATATGTAGGAAACAAGACTACTTACTCTCATTGAAGGTGTTCTTGCTGCAAACATTTTTGATTGGGGCTCTCGTGCTTGTGTCGATCTCTATCATAAAGGAACAATTATTGAAATTTATAGAATGAGTCGCAATAAGATGCAACGACCTTGGCGGGTGAGTGGATTGAATAAGAATTTACCTATAGTTTTGTATTCTAAATTAATCATTGGATGGCATGCACTTCAAATGCTCTATTATAAACCTATGAATTATGAATAGGTGGATAATTTTGACACCTTCAAAGAGAGGATGTTAGGATCTGAAGACAAGAAACCTCACCCACATAAGAGAGCCTTGCTTTTTGTGGATAACTCGGGGGCTGATGTTGTTCTAGGAATGCTTCCACTAGCAAGGGAACTCCTCCGACGTGGAAGTGAGGTAAAGTTGATTATTTCTAGTGGCTAATGCTGTTGGAGGGCTTTCTTCCAATATGCTTATCATGTTGATTAGCAGTGAATAGCACTGCAGGACCACAAAGTTTCTCTAGCCTGAATCTGACTAATTTTGTTACTTTTATTTTGACTTGACCAAACTGACTTCTCTACAGAAGATACCATAGGAAGCAGTTCATATATAAAGGCTGCTCTCGTTAGGCTTTAGTTTTTCCTTGATCAGTTGTTAAATAGACATGAGATGTGGGATGGGGTTGATTTGCAGGTTGTTTTGGTTGCAAATTCCCTTCCTGCTCTAAATGATGTGACGGCTATGGAGCTTCCTGACATTGTAGCTGAAGCTGCCAAGGTTAGCCTGTTGCAGTACATAGTTCACATTAGCTATGCCTCCTCTTGTTTGCCCCTACTAAAAATAATTGAAAGAGCTGAAGTATTTGAGTACTACCATGCTAGAAATTTCATTTAAAAAATTAAATAAAAGATTATGGTTGTATTTTTTGGTTTTCTTTCCCATTCTTCACGTTGTTTATTGGTTTGTTATTTTGTTGGTTCATATAAGCAGACATCAATTGATTTTTTTTAAAATAAGAACCAAATTTTTTTTAAGAAGGGACACCATGAATTGCTGAGCATGCATAACTTAATCATGAATAGTAAAATTCGCATGCTTTTCAATGAAATAAGAATCAACCTTAAGATGATTAATGCACTAATTAAGTTTCTGTCAATATATATGATCAGCACCTTGATTTTTTTTTACTTTGATAAGATACAAAGAAATACCATTGTTGCTTTTGAACAGAATCCCAATTCCATCTTAAAGATTAATATGTATTATTCAATCATGCATTTACCAGGGCATAGATTACATACTTATTATATATACCAAGTAAGGTAGCTATTATCATAGTTAGGGCTGGAGACTTGTAATGGATAGGGCACATAACTATTATTTGCTTTGTGTTTTGGATTACTGGTCCATTTTGTCTTTTGTAAATATTACTTGTATAAATATAGTATTGTTTCTTATTTGAAAGTTTTAAAATGGATCTAATAAGCTTAGAGGGGATGAATAAGTTATTTTTAAATTTTATCAACTTATAATTTCGTAACCTAAACAAAGTGGCCAAACATTCAGCCGTGTGTAAAAGTAAAGTCGGAAAATTAAAAAATAACACAATAATTTTAGGTGAAAACAACCTAGGTTATAATCATGATCTAAGAGGAAAACTACTGGTCTATCGGACTATCTAACTTTCCATTATGAAAATCAAACGTTCAAGTACAAACTCGGTTTTATGCTACTATTCTTAGAATACTGTCCCAATATACCTAACTTATGAGCCTCGGTTCTATTTTCACAATTTTCAATATTAGCATGAGCGGTATTCGGACCAATGTTCTAATTAGCTCATTGTCAATCAGACACATTCACAGATCAACTTGCAACTAGGATTAACACAAAAAACACAAGTACTTATTTGTGTTATAGAACAGATTTAATAATGAATAATCCTAACTAGATGATTCAGAACCTATATTAATTAAATCAAATTAACTAGTAAATCTTAAAGCAAACAAATTAAACACAAGTTCAATAAAAATAGTTTTTTTGAAATTTAATAATCATGACCACACAATTATTTAATCTAAACATGTAAGACTTTAATCAAGAAGAAGATATATAAATATGAAAATATGAAACAAATAGGCTCAAATCTATACTTGCATAATCATATGAAGATATATGATGAGATGAAGTTCAACCTAATTGAAGAGGAGTAAAAGAGAAGAAACTAACTATTAAAACCTTATGCTTCTTTAGAAAATTGGTCTGTAGTTGTGTTTCATATTATGTGAGAAAATGAATATATTTATAAAAAACCTAAAAAACAAAACGTCACACAATCGATGTGGCACAATTTTACAAGTAATTGGTTGTTGATTAGGATTAAAAAACAAATCAGAGAGGAAAAATACGTTAGTATCCCTTTATGAGATGGATGAATAAGTTATGTCAACGAGACGAAGGATCTCTCTCTCTCTAGACCTTCTTTAAAAGTTACGTAGAAAGAACACGATTGATTAAGTATTGAAATCCATTCGATCCTTTCAAGGGGGATTGATCCATCTACGAGGGGAATTGATCCCTTGTATAAAACTGGTGTATTCAATTTTACGCAGAGAGGGAAGGATCTAAGTGGGATCGATCCATCTACTTAAAAAGGCTAATATATTTATCATATAATATCAGAATTGATCTAATCAAAAGCCTATATGAAATTCACTTAAACACGTATGCAATATTATGTGCGATAATTATAAAAGATATACTTAAATTATGAGTATCTGGAATTTGAACATTTCTTCGACTTTTCTTCTTTTCTTGAAAGATTTGATAGCAAGTTTAAAGATAAGATCACATGTAAATGTTTTGTCTACGGAAATAATCAATACTCATAGTCCTTACATTATCAAAAACAATGAAAATACTTAACTCTCTAATCATTGCACAACATTTATCCGGGACTTCTTCATATTGGTGTAAGCTATTTCTTAATAAATGGTGATCTTTGTTTTACTAAATTGGATGAGTAACTTCATGGTATATATGTGAGCTATTTTCTCATTAATTTTCACATACAAACATGATAACTCATACTGTGATCAAAATAAGGGAACTCACTTTTATGTGTTGTCCATAGCATTGTGACATACTTCGCAGAGCTGCTGAAGCTGGAGGCTTACTGGTGGATGCAATGGTCAGCAGCCTAGATGGCTCTAAAGAAAACTCATCTTCAGTTCCATTGATGGTTGTTGAGAATGGGTGTGGTAGTCCTTGTATTGACCTGAGGCAGGTCAGCTCGGACTTAGCTGCTGCTGCAAAAGAGGCGGACTTGGTATGACTCATTACCTTTCTAACAGTTAAATTTTAGGTTTAATAGGAAGGAAAAGAGAACTTCCATCCATTCAAATAATTAATGATATTCTCATCTTTCTTTGTTGATTCTCTTCCGATGAGGAAAGAAGAAGATATTACTGGGTAATCAAGAACAAAGCATAGTGTAGAACAAGTAGTATAATCATATAATGCAAATTTTACTTTGCAGATTATCTTGGAGGGGATGGGCAGAGCTCTTCATACCAATTTCAATGCTGAGTTCAAATGTGATGCCTTGAAGGTGATATTTTTGGCATGTTTGCTCCAAGTCGTAATCACTTAAACATATGCCTAATATTTCATATTAACTATTTTTGAGGAGTTAGCAAAGTAGAACATTGTTTCTTAAAATGATTAATATAATGTGAGGCCTCTGTTTACAGCTTGCTATGGTGAAGAATCAAAGGCTTGCAGAAAAACTGATTAAAGGAAACATATACGACTGCGTGTGCAGATTTGAACCAGCAAGTTAGAGATTACATTTTACCAGTTTTTGATTGAAACCAATTTTATTACTACTCTCTCTATCTTTGTAAAGACGGACAAACTTCCAAAATGAAATACTGCAGAAGGGAACTCTCAATATATAATTTTGAGCTAGCGTCTATCTTCTTGCATTCTTCACTTATCTTCTTGTAAGGATCCTTAATCGATTCAATGTTAAAGGTGTGGTTAATATTACAAGTGGTCAAAGTTGGTACTTCATTCAGATTTTTCAGATTTTCCCTTTGCTGTCTGGATACTTCAATTCCCCGGGGGTGATCCACTAGTCGTGGAGAACGAACCATACCACACTAATTCCTCTTGCTTCTAGTTTTTTAGTTTAGAGTTAGAGTATAGGGAGTAGGAATGTTCACATACTAGCTATCACAAACTAGATGCTTACAGTCCTTTTTCCTCTCCCTGTGCAGTAAGTAATAAATACATTTAGAAAGAAGATTTAACAAAAAAAAAAGTTTGGGTTGGAGACGTCTGCCATCTCTTGCTGAGAAAACAATCTGCCTGTCTCACCAAAAAAGAAGAAAAAGAAAGAAAGAAAGAAATAAAGGGAAGTCCAACCCATTTGGGTTATTCATGGCAGGAAACGCTCAGAATATGGCCTAATACGTTACAAAAAACATCACTAGAATATCTTTATTTAATTTTTTTGAACTTTGCCAACAAAAACTTCGAAATAATAAGAATATAGATATTTGAGATATATTTTTCTTAGATTAACAATAATTGGTTTTGCTAATAGTTGTACATTCTGATTTTTTCCCATTAGAGAAAATAAGTTAATTAAGTGGTATACGGTATTTATAGGAAAAAAGGACAGTAATGGTTCATGATCAAAATAGATATTTTTTTTTGTTAAAACAGTGTAAGTCCATTAATTATTGAAAAGTGAATTAAAAATCTAAAGTTAAATTTTTTTTTTGTCAAAAATAGAACACGTGAGAGTACATGAAACTCCTAATTGATTCAATGTTAACTTTTTCATTACCCTTTCATCTGTATTTATATGTATAATAAAACTCCTAATTAGATGGTTTCTTGTGGTAACACCTTGTATAATTTGGCTGCCTCTAGTTACTTGGATAACTTCTTACGAAATTTGAGTGTTATTTGTTCATTATACTCTTCCAACACAACATCAAATCGTGTTTTTTTTTCCTTCTACTCCCAAAAGCTTAAAAGTATAAAAAATTGTATTGTAGAGTTGCAGAACGGAGGAAACAGTATTGACAATTTACCAACTTCGACCAAAAATGCTAACAAGTTCTCGAAACTAAAAAATTTCCATCAATTGCCGATTAACTATAGATGTCAAATTGCATTCTCGGCATAATCAAAACCTCAAACCTGAAATTGTCAACTGTACTCAGAAAATGTAGTTCCCATATCCTGAAATGGTTACAATTATCTACAATCCCAATGAGCCTAAGGTGCAGAGTATCAGGTGAACTGTTAGCCAATGGGTATCATCTTACCCGAAAAAAGTATGCATAAAAATATTTGCTCCAAGGAGCAAACCCAGAATTTGTCTATTTTCTTGTTACAAATAGTTCGGATTTTTAAGAAAAGGAATCTTATGATATAGGAATTTTGTATGTAATAACCATTTTTTAGTTTAAAAATAGACTTAATTGTGAATTAGTTTAAAAATAAGAAAAATCTTAAGTTAAACTTGAAAGCAAAATTTTTAATCAATTTTATTTAAAAAAAAATATATTAACTCCATTTTATAAAACATAATTATTATAAACATAAAAAAACATCGTCTTATAAATTTATAATTAATTTTAAATACATAAATCTCTTTTAATATATCATATATTAAAATTTTATTTTAAAAAATAAAAAATAATTTATTTTATAATAAAATAAATATAAATTTATACCTATATTTAAAATAATATGCCAATAATTCATAAATAATATAATAATATATTATTATTATTAAATATAATTGTAATTATATTTAATAAATAATTATAATTATAATTATGATATAAAAAATAATATTCATAAAAATAATTAAATTATTAAAAAAATTGTGAAACCTTTCTATACAACTTTTTAAAATATGCAATACAAATATAGAACATTATATCGTAAAATTTGTGTGAAAATATTATCTAATGTAATATTATTATAATTATTAGCCCAGTTTTTATAATTTATTATTATTATTTTAAGTTAATTTATAATAAAATTTTGATAAGTTATTTGTTATAACAAATTATATATTTATTATTAAATATATTTTTGTATTTTATAAATATAAATTATTTTTTATTCACTCAAAAATTTATTTATTAAAAATTCATAATTTTTGTATTCGGTACTTTAAAGTTACAAAGGGTAGTTAAAATATTTTTTTTGTATTGTTTTTTAAAATAAGGAGAGAAAAAAAATGGGCCGGGAATTGAAAGAAGAGAGAGAAAAAATGACCTTGAAAGGTTGCAAATAACCTTTTTTAAACTAAATTAACAAATAACTTCTTTTTAAACTTTTGAATGGGATATGCCAGACAAAAACCCATGATATATAGACAATCTCTTGTGATAATCAGTCAGACTGAAATGTATCTTAATGCCAGAGAGTTGGATAGGATGGCAAGGATTATATTGATCCTAATTTTTATGAAACTACAATTCTACATATTTAAATAATATTTATACATGCAGAACTCAATTTATATATTTCGAAATTCATGATAAATATGCATCATTCGGATGAGCATCTATGGCAAAATACGAGGGTCGGACATAAGCCACAACAAAGCAAAAGGCTAATGGATCCCATCACAATTTTCTGAAGCTTCTCTGATAAGGCAAGAATTTTTGGGACAACAATTCTATTGTTTGTTATTAACTAGGTGCGATTAAAAAAGAATACCTTCACAAGTTGCTGCTAGGACTTGTCTAGTTTTAAATCCTCGTAACCAGTAATTAGTTCCAAATGACTGAAGCTATATAAGTTTAATGCTAGCAAAATAAAAATAAAAAAAGAAAAAAAAAGCTTCAGCCACAAAATTTGAACAAAACGAGACATGATAATAAATAACCTGAAATGCGGAATGAAGATTGATAGATGAGGGTTCCATACTTGTTGCATTAAGAATTATGGTCTATTTTCTAATGGAAGAGCTGAAAATGAAAATGGAATGATGGAGGCTGAAAACATTAGTGCAATTAAGAAGAAACATCAGCCATGGAGCTAACCTTCTTCAAGAGGCCTTTAATTTCACCTTCTAATTTGGTCCTCACCTCTGGAGGAAGATTATCTCCAGACTCCTCAAGCATTGATTTCATCACCTGAAGATTCTTCCGCATAGCTTCAATAGAAGGTGCTTCATTAGGACAAGGGTTTGGTCTTTGAATACGGTTAGCAACTTCTCCTCCAACTGAAAGGACAGAAGTAGCACACAGATTCGGGCGAGGTTCCAAAACATCAGTAGGAAGATGACGAAGCCCATAATTGGTAAGGTTTGCACCAAAAGGATTGTTTTGCGCTAAACTACGAAAAGCTTCTCCAGCATCAACACCTTTCATGAACACAATTCGGGCACTTCTGGGGTCGTTTAATTGAGTATCCAATTGATTTAAGGGTCCAAACTTTGAAAATAGTGAACTTAAATATTCTTTTGAAGGCACTGGAACTCCTTGGGCAAAATTCAAAACAAGAGCACTTCCTATTGCCTTTCCATTAGTTTCCACTGAATCATAATTTATGTTAATGTCCAGTCTCCCGCCAAATGATACATTTGTAGGATAGTTTGGAACAACTTGTCTTCTTCTCTTCTTCTTTGGTTTGGATTTAACTGGAGGTGAAAGACCAGTAGTCTCCCCAAATTCCTTCTCAACAGCACCAGTTTCGTTCAGATCTGGAATACCGGCAGTTTGATGTTCTGGCACTGCTTTCTCCTTTTTCTTTCTCTTTCTTTGCTTAGGCTTATGCTCAGCAGAGAGCAGATCAGTAATCTTGGGATCTTGCCATGTCAATCCAGGATGAACACAGTTGCCAGCAAAATCTAGCAGCAAGCCTGTACGAGGAACTGACAGGTCTACAACCAGTGAACCAAGTTTAGCATAATTTATATTCACATCTAGTAAGCCATTAGAATTGTTAGCATTTGAATGCCTTGAAATAGCTTGTTTTCCCACATCTCTTGGCAAGTCAGATTTACCTTCAAATACAACATGACCACTGATCAGTGAATCATCAACCAAAACACTGGGTCCAACACTGCTTCTATTCAAATCAGGTATGCCAATTGTTTGATTGGTATTTAGATACTGTGCACAAGCACCTCCCTCCTTTTGCTTACCTTTACTGCAGGCAAACAAAGAAACTGTCTCTAAGGCGTCTTTTATTGATGAGCTACTAGAGGTGATGTTTATATTCACATCTGAGAGCCCTGAAAGGGATTTAGTTTTAGGTCTAGCTATTTTAGCTCTCCCCTTTTTCTTTCTCGTCAAGGAATTGTTGTCAAAACGTATATCAAGAGTTCCTTTCACATCTTGTAGGCCAATCACATTTTTCCCAACTACAGTCGGACTGCTGGAAGTATGTTCCCCTTTGGAGAGAGCCTCAGCACCAGCAACTTCATTTTTGCCCACCATATAAGTTTCAGAAATAGATTCATCCTGATAAACTGAAATTCTGTATCTTGAAAAGAACCACCCAACAGAATCGAACTTTTCATTTTCAATTGGATATAAGCAATCCACAGCTGCAGAGGATAGTTCAAAAAGCAACTGAGTTGACGATGCATTTAATAACTCTGAATTGCTGGATATACCACTCCCTCTGATGAATGTTCTATACCATTTCTTCCAGAATTTTTCGCCACTGCATTTTGAATTTGAAATAGATGCTTTACATTGAGAAGCACCTGTCTTCTCCATGTCTATAAATGGATAACACAAATACCTGCTCTTCTTCCTTTCCCTTGATTCAAATTCATTCTCCATGTTGCCCTGTTTCACACCACCAACATTTCCCAATCTAGAAGCTCTGCTCTTCATTGTCTTAGGTGATACTTCTACTGGCTTATTTGATAATGGTGTGCTTTTCAGGCTCTCTTTAGCTCTCCTTTTGCTTCTGTTTCCAACCCGAACCATGTCATCTTTTTCCAAAAGAAGATGCATAGACAGCTGACTATGGCCTATAAAACGATGGAAGGCCGTTAAACGGTTCCTAGTAACTGTAAAATCAAGCAGTTGGGGCATGGATACAACATGTGCAAGGTCTTTGATATGCGCAAGAAACTTTGCGGATTTAAAATGAACAAATGAAAATTCACCAAGTTCACTAGCTTTCATAACAGGCTTCACTCCTCCAATGGAAGATAACTGACCAGCAATCAGCTGATTTCCTCTTAAAGCACACGAACAAGTCATGTCCAACTGCACATTCCTACCAAACTCATTAGCAGCTTTCTCCACCGCTCCAAGGAAGATTCTAGCCTTGTTCGTTGCTGAAATCTGCTCAAAGTTATCATAGAAAGCCTTTAGTTGAGACGGACAGCACCAAGCGAAGTGGGTCATCCCAAAATATCCAACCAGTGGGAAGTTATCTGGGCCACTCTTTGTAACATGTTCTGGTGCATCCACAGGATTATAAATTTTACCTGGCCACCATTTCTGATTTTTGGTTTTAGCCCATACAATATCACCCACAGAAAATCTGTTGTTTTGATTATCACTGACCTTTTCCAGCCCTTCAGCCCTGGCTTGTTCTGAGTTCCCTTTAATTGCATGTAAGTCGGAACAATTTTCCACATCAAGATTAATCTGCATAAACCTGCTTGTATAGCATTGAGTATCTGCAGATGATAATGTACCATCTGTTGTGACTTCTAGATTTTTATCAAAATCGACCATAGATGTCTCGGTCCCATCAACATTAAACTCGGTTTCAATTGTCCTGTCAGCTGGAACCATCTTATCCCCGGCAGCCCCACTTCCAATACCGCTCAAATCTAACAGATTCGTGTCTGATTGTGACTCCACAAAACTGAAGGCATCAGTTTTGTTAGACAATCTTGACACATTATGATCAATTTGGACCTCATTTAGCACATCAACCCCACAATTATCAGTATAGCCCTTCTCAATATCAGCTCCAATAACACAATTATTTCCGGTATGAAACTTTGTCAAACCATCTCCTCGAATACAATCATCACCTTCCTCAAGTTGGATCATTTCAGTCTCTACTTCCCCATTACCAGCCCTAACACCGTTATCATTAGCAGCACTAGTTTTACCATTTTCTTCAACAGAAACGACACGAGCGGAAGTTAACCGAGTGCATTGTTCACTAATCACCATCAACCCAGACAACCCAGAAGCTTCTTCTTGAATTCTACCAGCTGGGTCTTGAGTTCCTAGGGTTTCTGAGGTTTGTGGGTTTTCCATTGTCAAAAATGTTCCTCAATAATTTACTAATTTCTTTAACTTCATCATGCTGACGACTCGCGAAGACTTCAAAACTGATAATGAATTACAAAAAAATAAAAATAAAAAAAATTGAAGAAAGAAAGAAAAAAAGACCTTCATTACAATGCTATTCACAAAAAGATACAAAAAAGAACATTACCAAAATAACAAAAAAAAAGCGTTATAGAACAAAAGCAGGAGATAGAGAGAGAGAGAGAGAACTACAATAAGCATGAAAATAAAAAGGAGATAGGAAGAGAGATAAAAAGAAAAAGAGAAATACCTGGAGAAGAAGCAATAGGTGCATGATGAATACTGTATATTTTCTGCTGAATAAGTGAATGTAGTTGGTAGAGAGAGAAAGAGATATTGCAAATTTTGTGGAGAAAGATTCTCCAAAGTAAAGCTTAAATTAAAGTTAGTCCGCAAATTTAAAGAGTGTCAGCGAGTAGTCTCAGGACTCTGAAATCTCTTAACTGACTCGGATGAGAATGAAGAAAATGTCACTAAGAAAGGGGAAAAAAATTGCTTAAATGTTTGAAATTTGAATCCAAACTCTCTTCTTTTTTTTTTAAGAAATGAATCAAAATTAAAAATCTTTTTTAAATGTAATTTTTTTTAAAATAAAAAATACACACAAAAAAAAGAGAATATTAACCATATTTTTTGAAGTAATATGTTGAACATGAGTAACAGCATTTTAAAGATATTTTTCATTATCCATACAATACGATGACTATTTAATTTATAAGATTTAAAATGTATTAATTATATAAAAGATACATTAAATTTAGATATAATTTTAAAATAAAATCAATTTAAATCAAATCAAAACATACATATAACTAAATTATATCAAAATTTGTGTGATAAACAAATAAGTTGAGCTTGACACTATAAGTTGAAAACATGCCCCACCCACAAGTAATTATATTTGAGTTTGAAAATAAATCAATCCTTTAAATTTATTAAAAAATTATATTAAAACACTTGTGAAATACATATAAAAATATATATATTAAAACACTTGTGATATACATGTAAATAACCCGTGTAAATAACTAAATCATTGAGAGTAAGTAGGTAATTATTCATAATCTAATTATTTTATAAGTTTGAATTTTTGAAAGGTTTTTGAGATTTAGCCTGAAAAAACATTCTAATTTATTATTTATTTTGTTTTTGTGTATTATTTAAAGATTTATAGTGTTATATGTTATTAGTTTAATTTGATGGGCTGATTAGTTATTTTAGATTTAAATAATAAGTTTTTTTCTTATAAAGAACTCGTGATATTTATATATTTTTGTCCCCTTTTTATGTTGGTACATGAGACTTTAGCATTTTGGCATTACTATATCACGATATTTATGATTATTGACATAATTTTTATTTTATTTAGTTAATTTTTATTTTATTTTTGAAGATTTTGTTGAAACAATGCTTAAATTAATTAATTTTGATGGGTTTGATTAGAATTTATTATATTAAATAGATTACATACTTGATAATATATTTGTTAAAATTTTGCTTACATTATAAAATATAATACATGAAATATAATACATGTTACTCGATACATTTAAACATGTTAAAAGAAACCCAATACGATCCACCTATTTAACAGCTATACAATTAAAATGTATTTATTGAATTAAACTATGAAAAAAATCAAAACTAAATAATTATTTTTAAAAAATAGATTTCTAAGTGAAGAAAGATGGACACACAAGGAAGAGACGGTTAGATACAAATGACTCCAAGGAGATTTATGTTTTATTTTTCTTTTATAATAACTATTTTCACAACTTTGAAGAATTTTTGGATCAATGATATTTAATTATACTATTTTTTTATTCTCTTTGTATTCTTTTTTTTTCTTTTTAAAAAGTAGACCCATGTATATATATGTATTAGGTGAGTGACTAATTTTTTTTTTTGCCCTTTCGTATAAGCTTTAGAGAACCCATATATATCTTTTCTTTTTTAAAAATTATACACAAATGAAATAGACATATTTTATTTTTCACTCAAATAATTTAATTTAAGCAATAAAAATAAGTATATAATTATTCATCATATGTTAAAAATTCTAACATTCAATGTAAAATTATATAGATCATCTAACAATTTGAATTAATAAGAAAATTGTTTAAAGAAATAGAAAAAATATTCTTACTTAACCCCCTAGGCTCAAAATATTCTCACAGAATAATCTCAACTATTTAATTCTTAAACATTAATTTTAGGTTTATTTTATCTCAACATTCAAGCATGAAACACACATTATGACAAAAAACTAATTATCATAATATTCTATGACATGTTTAAGACATCACTCTAACAGTGTAAAATACTTAATTATTTACTTTAAATTAACTAAAATTATGATAATTTTTCAAAAAAAAAATTAAAATTGAACCCTAAATAACTAAAAATGAACTTAAATAAATGTAAATACATGTTTAATAAAAAATATTAATAATGCCTAAATTTATATAACTTTTTCTCCACCAAATTTATCAGATATAAATTGAAGATAAAGATCAAGAAAAGAAATTTTATCCATTTGTTTTAACTCAATGTCTTCAAATAATGATGTGGTAAGTCAAGTGCATCCATCATCTTAAAAAATGTAACCACATAAAAAAATAATGTGTACTTTCATACATCGCATCTCAATAAACAGTTATGGATTTAATAATTATAAATAAAATAAACATGATCCTCGTAAATATGAAATAAAATAACTAAATTAAAACAAAATACATAAAATAAAATCACATTAAAAAACAAAGACAATTAAACTAGAAGTTCATACAAACAAATTGAAATAAAATACATAAAACTAATAAAAATCTAGAGAAAGGTTAAAGTTCAATTCTTCATGTCTAACGATCATTGGTTATCACCATGTAGGTGCTCTGGTAGTGTAAAGATGAAATCATATCCTTGATTCTCGGATTTTCTTAAATGACTAGTATCAACTTCAAGATGAGAGAGAGTTAACACTTGTATCTCATATAGATTATGGTTATATTTGCCATGAGCACAATATTTTCGACTTGTATACTCAGCATGTTGGGTAGTATACTTTTAGACATATTTCTCCATATAAGTCACTTTTTTGTTTAAATGATGAATTTCATATTTTATGGACATCTTTGAAGAATAACCTACACTTCTATCCCTTTGGGTTCCTTTATTGCACAAGGTGAGTTCATTCAAGTATGCTAGAGTTAATAATTCACCTGGTTGAAATAACACTTCATCCTTTGGATAATTCACCTCCACTTTAGCACATAAAACTGTAACAAGTTGGGAAAATAAATAACTCAAACGGTGATTGTTAGTAGACAATCCGATTTGTTAGTGAATTATGTCTCAAACATCCATGCTCATTATAGATGTTATACCTTGAAGTAATATAGCCTGTTCTTTATCCACAAAAGTGTAATGAGTAATGGGCATGAGTTTGGAATAGATGAAATATTTCCAGATGCGAGCAACCTTAGTTAAATATTTGGCTACAAAGCCCTTGGGTTTCCCACTGAAATATTCTCACTTAACCCCCTTTATTGTTAGGTTTTCTATTACTTTAATATACTCCATATTATTTAAATAATTTACGTATTCACCTTATCCCAATCTATCAAAATTAAGTAAGAATTTATATCAAATGGATCAAATAGGACTAGTACACTTTGTACCTTTACCCAGTTATTGACAACATTGGGAAAATTGGCATAAAATTCTCGAATGATTAACTCATAGTGGCATGTGGTTTTTTTTCGAACCATCTCCATCCTAGTGCAGCTATGATGTCTCCCTCACAATGTTAATATTACTTAAGCTCCTAATCCCCCATCTACAATAAAGTTCTTATTAATTTTAACAACCGTATCAAACTTGAGTTTGCATTCAATACTAGCAAACTTAACCTTATTCTAGTCTACAGGGACCTTTTTGTCCTTTCCTTTTTTACTCATATTTTATTAGGAGCAACTGGATTAAGTTGATCTTAAAACATCAGGGGATCATAAGAAGTTTTTTTTCTTATAAAGAACTCGTGATATTTACATATTTTTGTCCCGGTATATGAGACTTTAGCATTTTGGCATTACTATATCACGATATTTATTATTATTGACATAATTGTTTTTTAGTTTTTTTTTTAAGATTTTTGTTGAAACAATGCTTAAATTAATTAATTTTGATGGGTTTGATTAGAATTTATTATATTAAACAGATTACATAAATATATATATCGATACTTGATAAAAAAATTGTTAAAATTTTGCTTACATTATAAAATATAATACATGTTACTCGATACATTTAAACATGTTAAAAGAAACCCAATACGACCCACCTATTTAACAGCTATACAAATAAAATGTATTTATTGGATTAAACTATGAATAAAATCAAAACTAAATAATTATTTTTAAAAAATAGTTTTCTAAGTAAGAGGAAGATGGAAAGAATAGACTGTTAGATACAAATAACTTTAAGGAGATTTATTTTTTATTTTTCTTTTATAATAATCATTTTCACAACTTTGAAGAAATTTTGGATCAATGATATTTAATTATATATTTTTTATTCTCTTTGTATTCTTTTTTTTCTTTTTTTTAATTTTTAGAAATTAGACCTACGTATATATATTAGATGAGTGACTAATTTTTTTTTCTTTTTTGTATAAGCTTTAGGGAACCATATATATATATATATATATATATATATATATATATATCTTTTTTTTATTTAAAAATCATGCACAAATGAAATAGACATATATTTTATTTTTCACTCAAATAATTTAATTTAAGTAATAAAAATAAGTATATAATTATTCATCATATGTTAACAATTCTAACATTCAATTTAAAATTATATAGATCATCTAACAATTTGAATTAATAAAAAAATTGTTTAAAGAAATAGAAAAAATATTCTTACTTAGATTTAAAAAATTATAGGCTAAAACTATTCTCACATAATAATCTTTACTATTTAATTCTTAAATATTAATTTTGGGTTTATTTTAATCTAACATTCAAGCATGAAACACACATTATGACAAAAAAACTAATTATCACAATATTCTATGACATGTTTAAGACATCAATCTAAAAATGTAAAATACTTAATTATTTACTTTAAATTAACTAAAACTAAGATAATTTTTCAAAAAAAAATTAAAATTGAACCTGTAAGGACTATGAGTGTTGGCTATTTTCGTGGACAAAATATTTACTTATAAATTTGTTTTTAGGCCTGTTATCAAGTTTATCAAGAAAAACCGAACAAATGTTCAAGTTTCAGATATTCATACTTGAGGTATGTTTTTTTATAACTACGACACTTAGGATTGCATTCATGCATTTAATAACACATTTTCATAAATCGGAAATTATATTTTATGTTAAAATATTTATTCAAACTTTAATTAATTTATGAAATTATTAATTAAATATTTTTATAATATATCTTAAGATAATATTAAGTTTTTGTTTTTAATGGGCTTTGAAAACATATTTAACCCTAACCCTAATATAATTAAGTATTATTATTATCTATATATATAGATGCATTAGGGTTAGAGTGTGTGAAAAAAAAATAGAAGAAGAGCTGCCAAGGAGAAGAGCCGAAAACCATATGAGAAAAAGAAAAGGCTGCCAAACAAAAAACCTATCTGCGTAGAAAAACCGAGAAGTAGAGCAGCAACCACAGGTTAATTAATTTTTTTTTAAAAGTGATCCTTAAGTGTGATGGGCTAATAGAATGAGATGTTAGATTAATTAATATTCTTTAAGAGTAATACTTCAGTTCAGGAAATCATATATATATATATATATCGGGCATCAAAGGTAACTTTACATATAGTTATATATATATATATTGAAAGCTACGCAGGAGAGAGAAAAGGTAACTAATATATATATGCTTTTGATTTATATTAATTAATTTAATTCTTATTGATTTGATTTATAGGTATTTAAATTAAATAATTTTATGAACGATCATGATTATTTGATTTAATTATTAAATTTCAAAGAAATTATTTTTATTGAAATTATGCGTAATCTTTTTGCCCTAGAATATACTAGTTGATTTGGTTTAAATGAAATTTGTTTTAAATCATCTAGTTAAGATTATTCATTGTTAAATCCGTTCTAGAACGCACACGGGCACTTGTGTTTTTTTTTGTGCTAATCATTTTGCAGTTGATTTGTGAACGATCTGATTTACGGGGAGCTTATTGGAACGTTGGTATGGAAACCGTTCACGCTAATATTGGAAATTGTGAAAATAGAGCAGGGGCTCGTAAGTAAAGTACATTAGGGCAGTATCCTAGGGAGGGTAGCATAAGACCGAGTTTGTACTTGAACATTTGATTTTCATAGTGGAAAGTTAGGTGGTCCGGTGGACCGGTGGTTTTCCTCTTAGGTCATTGTTGTGACCTAGGTTGTTTCCACCTAAAAATATTGTGTGTTATAATTTCCGCACTTTATTCTTACACACGATTTCATGTTTGACTGCTTTGTTTATGTTAGTAAATTATAAATTAATAAAAATTAATAAATAACCTATTTACCCCCTCTAGGTTAATCAGGCCCATATTTTATAAACTTTCAATTGGTATCAGAGCAGACACTAGACACACTTAGTGAGATTGATCCTTAGGGACACACACGCTTACTTATGGACCAAATGAAAGAAGGTGGGTCATCTGTTAGACCCCCACTCTTTGATGGGTTTAATTACCCTTACTGGAAGGCTCGCATGCAAGCTTTTCTCAGACAAGATGAAAAAGTCTGGGATGCTATTCTTGATGGTTGGGAACCACCTTTGGTAACGAAAGATGGTGTAACAATCATAAAGCCAAGAAGAGACTGGAGCACTGAAGAATGCACCCTTAGTAGGACAAACCAAAAAGGTCTAAGCTCAATATTCGCTGTAGTGTCGATGGATGAGTTTCGTCGCATCTCCGACTGTGAGACTGCTAAAGATGCATGGAATGCACTTGCTCTTGCTCATGAAGGAACTTCCCAAGTAAAACAAACAAAATTGAGATTGCTAACATCTGATGAGTGCTCAAAAAGCACTAAAATAACCATGATTTTATGTACATTAATTGATTAAAAATACATATATTTATATGTTTTATCATATATTTATATAAATTTGTCTTTTTTGAAATCACAGATATTTTTATTGTTTTTCAGGTATTTTGGCTTAAAAATGCAATTAAAGACTCAAAGAGGAATACTTGAAGCAATACATCACAAATATATTAATAAATAAGTGGGAAAAGGTCAACAAACATGGAAAAATTGGACAAAATGGGTCCAAAAGGTCAAAAATGTCAAAAAGACGGAAATCGCGCCCCGCAGCCCAACGCCCCAGCCCGCGCGCCCCATGCCGCGCGCGCCCCATGCCGCGCGCGCCCTAGCACGCGGGCCCTGTTCACGCGCGCCGAGCTGCGCGCAGCGACAGCCCCCGCGCGCGCACGCAGCGCCCAGCAGCCCCCCTCCGTGCGCCCAACGCCTTTTCGCCCCATTTTTCACATGCAGCCGCCCCGTGACGTCATGCTGACGTCATTAATGACCTCAACATTTCCATTACGCGTTTTTACATTTTTTAACATTTTTTTACTCATTTTTTCTCTCCATCCTCACCTATAAATACCCCACTTCCCTTCACTTCAAATCACACCTTCAAAACACACTTCTCTCTTCTTTCTTTCTCTCATTTCTTAGTTTTTGAGATTTTCTTAGTTTCTTTCTTAGTTTCTAAGCTTCTCTTAGTTTTTTTCTTAGTTTTTAGTTCAATTCTCTTAGTTGTAGAGTTCTTCTCTTTTTGAGAGGAACTTGTAATGTTTTTGTAATAATTTAGCTTTTTGATTCAATAAATGGGAGTGCAAATTCCGCTTGGAGGTTTTCTAGCTACGGGAATAGCGTCGAAGTTCTGTAAGGATTTTATTTTCTTTACAGTTATTTTTATGCTTTATTCTTACATGTTATATTTAATTTGTCTGTGGTTAAATTTAACTATGCTGGCTGTTTAGTAAACATGATGTAATAATGGCGTTGTTATGCTTGCGAAATATTAAATAGGTAAAAATCTTTAAAATGAATTGATTTTGTTTTTATTCAAGATTTTATATTAAGAATGTTAGAGAGAAATATATTATTTTTCATTACAAACTTAAACCTGAAAATTAGATTTTAAGGTTTAGTTATCCGGTCTAATTTAGAGTAGTGCTCTTTTATTTGTTGGTACAATCGCCCGGTAGTTAGAGTGAAACTCTATTTCAAAAGTTTTTATAAGAATTATTATGTGAAAATGTATTGACAACATGTTTTCAGTAGTGGTTTTAAAACTTGAAAGTTAGTACTCGGATAATTAAATTCTTATGTTTAATTTGGACACCTTGAATAAAGTTTAAACAGTCTAACCCTACCAAAGGTGGCATTTAAATGGTTCATTTTCAATCTCTTAGAAAAAAGAATTAATTTAATTAACCAAATTAGTTATCAATCCCACCTATAGGTGTTAATTGATTTGTTTAGTTAACAAAGAATATCTAACCCCACCAAAGGTGGTATTTATATAAAAAAAAGAGAATAAATAAAATATCAATTTATATCTTTAATAACCTAGATAATATGAGCAAGCATAATTAATTTAGTTATTATATCCATAAATACTCCACTAATAAAAATGATAAAATTTGCATAAATATTTATTGAATCTGTATATATGTTTATTTTTAGATAATTATTTATTGAATCTGTATCTATGTTTATTTTTATGTTATTAGATTATATTTAATTAATCTGTATATATGTTTTATTTTTATGTTATTAGATTAGGAACACAAAAACCAAACTATTGTGACAGGATGTTTAGGATTTAATTTCGTTTTTAAAAGTTTGAATAATAAATTAAAAACCACATATATTCCTTCCTTAGATCGACCTTGGGAGTATACTTATCATTTTCTTCGAAATGATTCGTGCACTTGCGAGAGTTTTATAAATATTAAAACCAAAGTATTGGCAAGAATCGGCGATGCCGGTTTTCGCTAATCAAGTTTTTGGCGCCGTTGCCGGGGAAGGAATAGCGTTTTTAAATTATTTATCAAAATCTTAAAAACATTTTTTGTGTTGTAAATAATTGTGATATTTTTATTTAATAATCAAATTTCAAAATTAATAAAAAAAAAAAAATTTAAATTTCAAAAATTTTAAGTTAATGAGAAATAATACAGCGTGAATAGTAAAATAAAAATTACCGTTCATGAATAGTAAAAAAAAATTTAAAAATTAAAAATTCAAAAATTTTAAGTTAATAAGAAATAATATAGCGTGAATAGTAAAATAAAATTACCGTTCATGAATAGTAAAAAAAAAACATTACTTGAATTTATATCTAATTAACTAAATAGCATGAAAAGTAAAAATCTAAGGGAGTTCTGTCTTGGAGACTAATTCTTGGAAGCCTTTGTGCCACTAGTCTTTCTTGGGAACGTTGTTCTGGCTAGGAGAATGGTTTTTAAGGAGCCGTTTGCACCACCATTCTTTCCTGGGAACACTCTTGGTTAATACTGATTATGTTATATAAAAAAATAAAAATAAAATAAAAAAAATAAATTTAGGGTTTAACTAGTTTTGTCTAGTGTTTTGTATTAAATACCATGTAAATTTTCTCTAAATTTTTTATTTTTTGTTGACAGGAGTTTTAAATTTACGTTTACAATAGTCTATGCGTGGTAGGAGATCCTTAGGAAACCCCCTTACACCATATGTAAATAATATTCATAAATTTAAACAAGTGTCAACAACACTAGATTCCACCCATCAACCTGTTTTTGAGCCAAACATAGAACCGAGTCTTAATCCTTTACTAGAACCAAAAGAAATGGAGGAAAACCAACATGTTAGGGAAACCACGATGAAGGAGTTTGCAAGACCGGTGATTGGCACGGCAACTGCCGCTATCCAGTTGGGTGAGGCTGCTCGGAATTATGACCTTAAAAATATTCATTTTTCTATGTTTCCTTCCTTTTATGGGCTACCTAATGAAGATTCTCTTTCCTTCATGAGAGATTTCTATGCTACGGTCCAAACATTCCCCCTCGGTATTCTAAACGAGGATCAACTTAGGATGAGATGTTTTCCCTACACTTTAAAGGATAAGGCCAAAGCTTGGTTGATGTCACTTCCCCCAGGTTCTCTGATGACATGGGGTAACATTTACAATAAATTCATGGGAAAATTCTATTCCCATCAAAAAACATCAGAGTTGAGAGGAAAGATTGCTACTTTCTCTCAGATAGAAGGAGAATCATTCCATGAAGCTTGGGATAGGTTCAAAATGTTTCTCACTCAATGTCCCCATCATAGCTTTCCCCTGCAGTTGCAGAACCAATTCTTTTACGATGGACTTACACAACAATGTCAGTTCATTGTCGACAACGCTGTAGGAGGAGCAATAGGAGAAAATTCTGCCTCAGAGACGTATAACCTCTTTGAGATGTTGGGTGCTAATTCCCAACAGAAAAGCTCCCGAGTGAGAAAAGCTGGAGTTCATGAAATCGACTCCAGTAATGAAGTTCAACAAAAACTTGTTCAACTGACTAAGCAAGTTGCCCTTCTCGCTACACAAACCAACACCAATAATGAACAATATGGTTTGTATAGCAACATGGGACATGGTACTGAAGCCTGTCCATATCAAGGAGAAACAACAACTGGACCTGAACAGGTTAATGTGTTGGGAGCATATCAACAGAGACCAAGGTTTGATCCCAATTCAAATACCTATAATCCTGGGTGGAGAAGTCATCCAAATTTCTCCTGGAGGCAAAACAACCCTCCTTTCACTCAAAGCTCAAACCAGGCAGGCCAGCAATTCCACCCACCTATTCCAAGAAGCATTCCCAATAAACCAACCCTGGAGGACAACTTGAATTCTTTTATTCAAGTTTGTAAGGATAACCAATCTAAAACCAATCAACGGTTGGACTCTGTGGAAGCTTCTATCAAAAAGGTGGAAGTTCAAGTAGAACAGTTGGTTGAACATTTGCAAAAACAAAGCAAAGACTAATTTGATAGTCAAATGAATTCAATGAAAAGGAGACATTGAGTTTTTCATTCTGCAATCTCCAAGCAACGTCTTACTAGAAGACGATAAATTTTAGTCCTGTATGGGAGGTCACCCATTATTGTATTTTCCTTTGTTTTAGTTTGCGTGTAATAAAATTCAAATGAAATAAATTCGTTTGTTTCAAAAATTGTGTCCATTCGTTAAAATTAAAAAAAAAATTAGGTTCCTTGCACCTTTTTGCTTTTACGTTTTATCAAGTTATAAATATTTCTTAGAGATATCTACTATTGTTTTTTAAGAGCAAAATGTTGATACACAATAGGAGGAGGATCATTTTCAACTACAAACAACCATGGGAGATGCTGAAGATAGGCGGAAAAAGATGAAAGACTATACAATGCCAATCATTGGCAATGTAACTTCCGGCATCCAATTACAAGAGGCTGCAAGGAATTATGAATTGAAAAAGATTCATTATTCTTTGTTGCCTTCCTTTTACGGTATCCCTAATGAAGACCCTTTGCATTTCATTCGAGAATTCTATGCTATTGTCCAAACCTTTCCACTACATGCAATTAATGAAGATCAACTTAGGATGAGGTGTTTTCCTTACACTCTCAAAGATAAAGCTTGGTCATGGTTCATTACTCTACAGTCAGGTTCTCTTAAAACTTGGGAGGTAGTCTATGAAATTTTTATGGGTAGATTCTATTCCCATCAAAAGACTGTTGATCTAAGAACAAAGATAGCAATATTTTCTCAAATGTATGAAGAGCCCTTTCATGAAGCTTGGGAACGATTCAAACTCCTTTTCATTCAATGTCAAAATCATAGCTTTCCATTACAGCTACAAAACTAATTCTTTTATGATGGATTGACACTACAGAGTCAATACATGGTTGATAATGCTGCTGGAGGTGCTGTAGGAGAAAAGACCGCAGAGGAAACCTATAATCTTTATGAGCTATTGGGTTCTAATTCCCAACAAAGAGGTGGTAGAAGGAAAGCAAGGGTCAATGAAGTTGGCTCTGATAATGAGATAACCTTGCAACTTGCTGAATTGACTAAACAAGTGCAATTTCTCACTACCCACCAAATTTCAAATCAAGAGGTATGTGAAGTGTGTTGTTCAATTGGGCATGGTACTCATAATTGTTCAAATACTTGTGATTCTAGTGTCGATGCCATAGAGGAGGTCCAATCTTTTCAAAGGTATCATCCAAACACGTATAATCACCCAGCCTACACCCAATATCCAACACTAAGGTCGGTTAACAACCACCCTTACCCACCAAACCAATCTTTTAAGCCAACCTTAGAAGATAGCTTGAATGCTTTTATTCAAGTTAGTCGTGACAACCAATTGATGACTAATCAAAGGTTGAACACCATGGAGGCTTCAGTTAAAAGGATTGAATCTAAAGTTGGGCAACTGGCTGAACAATTGCAAAAGAAAGAACCAGGAAAGTTGCCCAGTCAACCAGAACAAGCAAAGGATGTAAGAACCCTTCGAAGTGGTAAGGTAGTCAATACCAGTTTACCTGAAATCTCTAACAATCTACCTTGTAGTTCAGGTAACAAAGAAGGCGATATTCTAATCTCGCAAAAAGGAGAAACAAGTGTTAAACTTAACAAGCCTTCTGAAAAACTCATTGGGGGGTCATCTGACACCCCCAAAATTCAAAAGACAATAGAACCACACCAGATGCAAGTACCTTTTCCCCACCGGTTAAAAGAATCCAAACAAGATAAGCAATTCAATGATCTTTTTAATATGCTCTCTAAAATAAATATCAATTTACCATTATTAGAAGTGATCATGAATGTGCCCTCATATGCCATGTTTTTCAAAGAGTTGAACACTAAGAAAAGGAGGTATGAACTGAATGAACGAGTAGTAGTATCAGAAATTTCTAGCGCTGTACTTCAGCACAAACTACCCCCTAATTTGAAAGACCCTCGAAAGTTTTATTATAAACATAACTATGGGGGATAGGAAGGTTGCTAAAGCAATGCTTGATTTAGGTGCTAGTATAAATTTGATGCCCTACTCTATATTCTTACAGCTCAATCTAGGGGATTTAAAACCCACAACTATGTCCCTTCAACTTGCAGATAGATCTCTTAAATATCCAGAGGGAATAGTTGAGGATGTTTTGGTACAGGTAGACAAACTGATAATACCTGTTGACTTTGTGGTTCTGGATATGCAAGAAAATCCAGCATTGGATAGAGAGCACACAATATTGCTTGGTAGACCATTTATGGCAACTACTAAAACTATTATTGATGTCCAAGATGGAAATTTGACAATGACAATCTTAGGAGAGACTGTTCATTTTAAAGTTTTTGATTCTTCACCTTTTCCTTCTATTTCTGCCATCGATGAAATATTCGATGTTGATCCTTTGGATAATCTTGTCCAAAGCACCTTTTTCCAAACCAGAATAGAAGACAAGCTTGAAACCGTTCTTACACTTGAAGAGGTTGAAGAAGATTTAGATGATGAAATTAGGGGGTACCTTGAACAACTAGACAATAATGAAGTAATGACAAAATCTAGTACACTTTTAAATCTACCCAGTTCTTGATCTATTAAAGAGGCCAATCCACCTGAACTTGAACTCAAAGACTTACCTGAGCACTTAAAATATGTGTTTTTGGGAGAAGGAGAAACTTATCCAGTGATAATTTCTTCAACCTTGACCAAACCACAAGAAAAGGAACTCATCAAAGTGCTTAAACAGTTTAAGAAATCTATAGGTTGGAGTATAGGGGATATAAGAGGCATTAGTCCAACAATGTGTATGCACAAGATCAACTTGGAGGATGGTGCTAAACCTGTACGAGAGGCCCAAAGAAGACTAAACCCAAACATGCAAGAGGTAGTTAAAAAGGAAATTCTTAAATTATTAGAAGAAGGGATTATCTATCCTATTGCGGATAGTAAGTGGGTTAGTCCAGTGCATGTGGTACCAAAGAAATCTGGGATAACAGTTGTTAAAAATGACAAAAGTGAATTAGTGCCCACTAGAATAATCACTGGATGGAGAATGTGTATATATTTTAGGAAACTAAATTTATATACGAAAAAGGATCACTTTCCTCTTCCATTCATTGATCAAATGTTGGAAAGATTAGCTGGGCACGAATTTTACTGTTTTTTGGATGGATTGTCCGGATATTATCAAGTACCCATAGCACCAGAAGATCAGGAAAAGACCACATTTACATGTCCTTTTGGGACATTTGCTTTTCGCAGAATGCCATTTGGGTTATGCAATGCCCCTGCCACTTTCCAAAGATGCATGATATCTATTTTCTCAGACATGGTGGAAAAATTCATTGAGATTTTCATGGACGATTTCTCTGTCTTTGGGAACTCATTTGATGATTGCTTACATAAATTGACTTTGGTTTTAGAAAGATGCATTGAATGCAATCTCACCCTTAGTTGGGAGAAAAGTCATTTTATGGTTCAACAAGGGATAGTTTTAGGACATATAATTTCAAACAAGGGTATTGAAGTTGATAAGGCAAAAGTTGAATTGATATCCAAACTACCTCCCCCTACATCTGTGAAGGGGATAAGAAGCTTCTTGGGACATGCCGGATTTTACAGACGATTTATTAAAGATTTCTCTAAAATAAGTCGTCCCTTATGTAACTTGCTATCCAAAGATGCTGATTTTGATTTCAACAATGACTGCCTTACTTCCTTTAATACCTTGAAAGATAAACTAACATCTACCTCTGTTATTATGGCACCAAACTGGTCTTTACCTTTTGAAATAATGTGTGACGCTTCTGATTATGCAATAGGAGCAGTCTTGGGACAAAGAGTGGATAAGCGTTTGCATGTCATCTACTACGCTAGCAAAACACTCAATGATGCCCAAATGAATTACACCACCAATGAAAAGGAATTCTTGGCTATAGTATTCTCTTTAGACAAATTTCGGTCTTATTTAGTAGGATCTAAAGTGATTGTGCATTCTGATCATGCTGCTTTAAGATACCTATTAAGTAAACCAAATGCCAAGCCAAGATTAATCAGGTGGGTCTTACTCTTACAAGAATTTGACCTAGAAATCAAGGATAAGAAAGGCAGTGAAAACTTAGTAGCTGACCATTTGTCTAGGTTGATTTCTGACTTCAATTCTCTTAAAGATGAGAGTAATGAAGATATAGTTGAAACCTTTCCTGATGAACAGTTATTTTTCATAGGTCCAAACCCATGGTATGCTGATATTGTAAACTATCTTGCCACTGGTGTTTTACGACCTAACACTTCATATCAGGACAAGAAAAGGTTTTTTAAAACTATTAAGGACTATTTCTGGGATGACCCTTATTTATACAAGATTGGTCAAGATCAAGTCATCCAGAGATGTGTACCTGAAGAAGAACATAAGAGCATTCTAACTTTTTGTCATGAACTTCATTGTGGGGGTCATTTTGGAGGTGAAAAGATAGCCCGTAAGATATTACAGTCTGGATTATTTTGGCCCACTCTTTTTAAAGATGCTCATATGTTTTGTGCACAATGTGATAGATGTCAAAGAACAGGAAACATAAGCAAAAGAGATGAAATGCCTTTGACATCTAATTTAGTTGTTGAACTCTTTGATGTATGAGGGATTGACTTTATGGGTCCTTTTCCCCCATCTAATGGTTTTCAATACATTTTGGTTGCTGTGGATTATGTGTCCAAGTGGGTAGAAGCTATCCCCACCAAAACCAATGATGCTAATGTTGTTGTGAAATTCTTGAAAGATTTCATATTCAGTAGGTTCGGAACGCCTAGAGCTATAATAAGTGATGGAGGTAGCCATTTTTGTAACAAACTCTTTGATGGAGTACTAAACAAGTACAACATCACACATAAGGTAGCTACTCCATATCATCCTCAAACTTCCGGTTTAGTGGAAGTAAGTAATAGGCAAATTAAGGGAATATTGGAACGCACTGTGCGTCCTTCAAGGAAGGATTGGGCATTTAAGTTAAATGATGCCTTATGAGCATACCGCACCGCTTACAAAACACCTATTGGGATGAGCCCTTATCGGTTAATCTTTGGGAAAGCGTGCCACCTTCCAGTTGAACTTGAACACAAGGCTTACTAGGCAATTAAAGAGCTAAACATGGATTTAGATAAAGCAGGTGAAATACGATTACTCCAGCTTCATGAGTTGGAAGAAATTAGGAATGAAGCTTATGAGAATGCCAAATTATACAAAGAGCATACTAAGCGCTATCATGACAAGAGGCTAGTTCCTAAGACTTTTCACCCTGGAATGAAAGTTCTTTTATTTAACTCTCGTTTGAGATTGTTTCCAGGAAAGCTGAGATCAAGATGGGATGGACCATTCAAAATAGTTCAGGTATTTAAACATGGAGTGGTAGAACTATTGGACTCCAAGACACAAAAAATGTTCAAAGTTAATGGCCATCGTGTCAAGCCTTATTTAGAAGAACCAAACAACATTACTGAAATAGATTTCATTTGGCTGAGTAATCCTTAGCACCAAAAAGATACGTCTTGCTAAGACGTTAAACTAAGCGCTGGATGGGAGGCAACCCATCATGTTAGCTAATTTTTTGTTATTTGTTTTATTTACTTAATTTTATTGTTTATTTTAGTTTACTTGTATGTGAATAATTTTTAAAATTGTTAAAACTAAAATATTTGTTGAGATGTTAGAAGTTCACAGAGATCTGTCTGTATACACTTTAATGATGAATATGATGGATGCACCTGCATTTCTTCATTACTACTTACACATTCTCAAGAAATAGGTAATCTTTCTCCTCTTTTCTCTTTATCTTTAATTTGCAGTTGTTACATTGAGGACAATGTAAGTTCTAGGTTGGGGATGGTGAAAAGTTACCATGCTTAATAAAAAATAAAAAAAAATAAAAAAAAATAAAAAAAAATAAAAAAAATTCTCACAAAAATTTATCATTTCTTTAAATCAAATTTAAGTAAATAGTTAAGTCTTTGGTACTGTTAGATTAATTTTTGAAAACATATCATGAAATATTTTGTAATTATTTTTGATAATTAGTTAGTTTTTGTCATAACTAGTATTTCTTGATAAAATGTGGAAATTATATTAAACCCAAAATCGGTGTTTATGAATTTTTTTTAGTGGAGACTACCCTTGTGAGATATAATTTGAGCCTAATTTCTTTTATTTAGAGTGAAATATATATTTTTTCTACTCCAAACACATTTCTTATTTATTCAAATTTTTAGATGATCTCTATAGGTATTAGCATTGAATGTATGAATTTTTTTTCTCATCATAATAGAGTATCATATATATATTTTTTATTATTTTTGTTTAGATTAAACGATTTGAGTAGAAATTGATAGTATATGCTTATATCTCATTCATGCATGATTGCTACAAAAACAAAAAAGACATATCTGGGGTTACCTAAACCAAGATCAAACAGAAAAGCCACAAAATTAACCACTCACCAAAATCCAAAAAAAAATGTACAATCTGTACATGGGTTGACTCTCTAAAAAATACATATATTGAAAAAAAAAATATAGTATCATCTTCATACTATGACCCACATTCCCTACAAAGTTGTGAGTACAGGCTAATTACAAAAAAAAAAGATATAGGAAGTAATTCCCTAAAAAGTCATTGCAATTTCTTCATTTGTAAAAAGCATATATCTTGAAATTCTTTCTTAATGAGTTTGATTTATGCATGAAAATAATTTTTGTATATGATATCTTTATAATTTATACATTTCGATTCCTTTCATGAGATCAATGTTAAAATAACACTTTGAGCCTTTATTCTTTATACATATGCGAACCTATTAGTTCATTTCTATACATCAACTCTTTCGCATATAAATTAGTATGAGTGTTTGAACCCATAGGATTCAGTGTTTTGAGAGTATTGACTTGTGAGGAATAGAGTTGAAGCGAATTCTGATTCATGACACTGAAATTGGGTAAAATTAAATTGATACATTTTTCATAGAAAATATGAAAATGATTTTCGACTAATTATTATAATAAAATCATGATTGTTTAAAGAGATTAAAATAACTTATGCTTGAGATTTTAATTATGATCTTAAAAGAGATTAAAAAAGTAAGAAACATTTTTGTGATATGCTGTTTTCTTTTATTCTTAAATTAATTTTTGATTTTGTTGTAATTTTAATTTTTGATTTGATTGTTTTTATTTTTACATTTAGTTCAATGTTTGTGGGTATCATTACTGAAAACCCTCATGAGACTCAAACTCGTCCACTAGGGCAACCTAGGGGTTTAACGGCTTGTTGCATAGGCTAAATGCAACCGTTTCAATCCACGAAAGTGATTTAGGATAGTTTAATTTTTAGTTTTTATCGCTTCTCTTGCTAAGGGACTAGCAAGAAGCTGGTTGGGGGTTGTGATGAGTGCTCAAAAAGCACTAAAATAACCATGATTTTATGCACATTAATTGATTAAAAATACATATATTTATATGTTTTATCATATATTTATATAAATTTGTCTTTTTCGGAATCACGGGTATTTTTATTGTTTTTCAGGTATTTTGGCTTAAAAACGTAACTTAAAGACTCAAAGAGGAATACTTGAAGCAATACATCACAAATATATTAATAAATAAATGGGGAAAGGTCAACAAATATGCAAAAATTGGACAAAATGGGTCAAAAATATCAAAAAGGAGAAAAACGCGCCACCGTGCCGCCCATCCGCGCGCGCAGCAGCGCCCAATCCCGCACCAAGCTGCGCGCGGCTACTGTTCATCCGCGCAAAACTGCGCGCGCCGACGCCTTTTCGCCCCATTTTTCACGTGCAGTCGCCCCCATGACGGCATGCTGATGTCATCAATGACCTCAGCATTTTCATTACGCGTTTTTACATTTTTTTACTCATTTTTTCTCTCCATCCTCACCTATAAATACCCCCCTTCCTTTCACTTCAAAACACACCTTCAACACCTCCAAATACATTCTTTTCTCTCTTTTCTTAGATTTTTTAGGTTTTTTTTAGTTTTTCTTAGTTTTTAGTTCAATTCTCTTAGTTTTAGAGTTCTTCCCTTTTTGGGAAGAACTAGTTATGTTTTTTTTAGCTTTTTGATTCAATAAATGGGAGTGCAAATTCCGCTTGGAGTTTTTCCAGCAACGGGAATAGCGTCGAAGTTCTGTAATGATTTTATTTTATTTACAGTTATTTTTTATGCTTTATTCTTACATGTTATATTTAATTTGTCTGTGATTAAATTTAACTATGCTGGCTGTTTAGTAAACATGATGTAATAATAATGTTGTTATGTTTGCGAAATATTAAATAGGTAAAAATCTCTAAAATGAATTGATTTTGTTTTTATTCAAGATTTTATATTAAGAATGTTAGAGAGAAATATATTATTTTTCATTACAAACTTAAACCTGAAAATTAGATTTTAAGGTTTAGTTATCCGGTCTGATTTAGAGTAGTGCTCTTTTATTTGATGGTACAATCGCCCGGTAGTTTGAGTAAAGCTCTATTTCAAAAGTTTTTATAAGAATTATTATGTGAAAATGTATTGACAACATGTTTTGAGTAGTGGTTTTAAAACTTGAAAGTTAGTACTCGGATAATTAAATTCTTATGTTTAAATTGGACACCTCGAATAAAGTTTAAACTGTCTAACCCCACCAAAGGTGGCATTTAAATGGTTCATTTTCAATCTCTTAGAAAAAGGAATTAATTTAATTAAGCATATTAGTTATCAACTCCACCCATAGGTGTTAATTGATTTGTTTAGTTAACAAAGAATATCTAACCCCACCAAAGGTGGTATTCATACAAAAAAGGGAGAATAAATAAATATCAATTCATATATTTAATAACCTAGATAATATGAGCAAGCATAATTAACTTAGTTATTATATCCATAAATACTCCACCATTATAGAAGATAAAATTTGCATAAATGTTTATTGAATCTATTTTTATTTTTATGTAAGTAGATTAAAAACACAAAAACCCCAAAATATCGTGACAGGATGTTTAGGATTTAATTTCATTTTTAGAAGTTTGAATAATAAATTAAAAACCACACACATTCCTTCCTTAGATCGACCTTGGGAGTATACTTATCATTTTCTACGAAATGATTCGTGCACTTGCGAGAGTTTTATAAATATTAAAACCAAAGTATTGGCAAGAATCGGCGATGCCGGTTTTCGCTCATCAGGAGTTTGTAAGGACTATGAGTGTTGGCTATTTTCGTGGACAAAATATTTATTTGTAAATTTGTTTTTAGGCCTGCTATCAAGTTTATCAAGAAAAGCCGAACAAATGTTCAAGTTTCAGATATTCGTACTTGAGGTATGTTTTTTTATAACTACGACACTTAGGATTGCATTCATGCATTTAATAACACATTTTCATAAATCGGAAATTATATTTTATGTTAAAATATTTATTCAAATTTTAATTAATTTATGAAATTATTAATTAAATATTTTTATAATATATCTTAAGATAATATTAAGTTTTTGTTTTTAATGGGCTTTGAAAACATATTTAACCCTAACCCTAATATAATTAAGTATTATTATTATCTATATATATAGATGCATTAGGGTTAGAGTGTGTGAAAAAAAATAGAAGAAGAGCTGCCAAGGAGAAGAGCCGAAAACCATATGAGAAAAAGAAAAGGCTGCCAAACAAAAAACCTATCTGCGTAGACAAACCGAGAAGTAGAGCAACAACCACAAGTTAATTAATTTTTTTTTAAAGTGATCCTTTAGTGTGATGGGCGAATAGAATGAGATGTTAGATTAATTAATATTCTTTAAGAGTAATACTTCAATTCAGGAAATCATATATATATATATTGGGCATCAAAGGTAACTTTACATATAGTTATATATATATATATTGAAAGCTACCCAGGAGAGAGAAAAGGTAACTAATATATATATGCTTTTGATTTATATTAATTAATTTCATTCTTATTGATTTGATTTATAGGTATTTAAATTAAATCATTTTATGAACGATCATGATTATTTGATTTAATTATTAAATTTCAAAGAAATTATTTTTATTGAAATTATGCGTAATCTTTTTGCCCTAGAATATACTAGTTGATTTGGTTTAAATGAAATTTGTTTTAAATCATCTAGTTAAGATTATTCATTGTTAAATCCGTTCTAGAACGCACACGGGCACTTGTGTTTTTTTTTGTGCTAATCATTTTGCAGTTGATTTGTGAACGATCTGATTTACGGGGAGCTTATTGGAACGTTGGTATGGAAACCGTTCACGCTAATATTGGAAATTGTGAAAATAGAGCAGGGGCTCGTAAGTAAAGTACATTAGGGCAGTATCCTAGGAAGGGTAGCATAAGACCGAGTTTGTACTTGAAAATTTGATTTTCATAGTGGAAAGTTAGGTGGTCCAGTGGACCGGTGGTTTTCCTCTTAGGTCATTGTTGTGACCTAGGTTGTTTCCACCTAAAAATATCGTGTGTTATAATTTCCGCACTTTACTCTTACACACGATTGCATGTTTGGCCGCTTTGTTTATGTTAGTAAATTATAAATTAATAAAAATTAATAAATAACCTATTCCCCCCCCCCCTCTAGGTTAATCAGGCCCATATTTTATAAACTTTCAGAACCCAATTCTCCCTAAATATTTAAAAATGAACATAAATAAATTTAAATACATGTTTAATAAAAAAAATTAATAATGCTTAATTTATATAACTTTTTCTCCACCAAATTTATCAGATATAAATTGAAGATAAAGATCAAGAAAAGAAATTTTATCCATTTGTTTTAACTCAATGTCTGCAAATAATGATGTGGTAAGTCGGGTGCATCCATCATCTTAAAAAATGTAACCACATAAAAAAATAATGTGTACTTTCATACATCGCATCTCAATAAACAGTTATGGATTTAATAATTATAAATAAAATAAACATGATCCTCGTAAATATGAAATAAAATAACTAAATTAAAACAAAATACATAAAATAAAATCACATTAGAAAACAAAGACAATTAAACTAGAAGTTCATATAAACAAATTGAAATAAAATACATAAAACTAATAAAAATCTAGAGAAAGGTTAAAGTTCAATTCTTCATGTCTAACGATCATTGGTTATCACCATGTAGGTGCTCTGGTAGTGTAAAGATGAAATCATATCCTTGATTCTTGGATTTTCTTAAATGACTAGTATCAACTTCAAGATGAGAGAGAGTTAACACTTGTATCTCATATAGATTATGGTTATATTTGCCATGAGCACAATATTTTCGACTTGTATACTCAGCATGTTGGGTAGTATACTTTTAGACATATTTCTCCATATAAGTCACTTTTTTGTTTAAATGATGAATTTCATATTTTATGGACATCTTTGAAGAATAACCTACACTTCTATCCCTTTGGGTTCCTTTATTGCACGAGGTGAGTTCATTCAAGTATGCTAGAGTTAATAATTCACCTGGTTGAAATAACACTTCATCCTTTGGATAATTCACCCATGCTTTAGCACACAAAACTATGACAAGTTGGGAAAATAAATAACTCAAACGGTAATTGTTAGTATACAATCCTATTTGTTAGTCAATTATGTCTCCAACATCCATGCTCATTATAGATGTTCTACCATGAAGTAATATAGCCCGTTCTCTATCCACAAAATTGTAACGAGTAATGGGCATGAGTTTGGAATAGATCAAATATTTCCGGGCAACCTTAGTTAAATATTTGGCTTCAAAGCCCTTGGGTTTCCCACTAAAATATTCTCACTTAACCCCCTTTACTGCTAGGTTTTCTATTACTTTAGTATACTCCATATTATTTAAATAATTTACGTATTCACCTTATCCCAATCTATCAAAATTTAGTAAGAATTTATATCAAATGGGCCAAACAAGAATAGTACAATTCGTACCTTTACCCTGTTATTGACAACATTGGGAAAATTGGCATAAAATTCTCGAATGATTGACTCATAGTGGCATGTGGCTTTTTTCGAACCATCTTCATCCTAGTGAAGCTATGATGTTTGTTATCCCTCACAATGTTCATATTTCCTGAGCTCTTAATCCCCATCTACAATAAAGTTCTTGTTGATTTTAACAACCTTATCAAACTTGAGTTTGCCTTCCGTACTAGCAAACTTAACCTTATTCTAGTCTACAGTAACCTCTTTTTCTTTTCCTTTTTTACTCATATTTTATTAGGAGCAACTAAATTAAGTTGATCTTAAAACATATGGGGATCATAGAAATTTCAAAAAATTAAACAACACAATACTATAAATAATCCAAAAAATTTACTCACCCTCACTTAGTCCAATTAGGGTTTGGTACTCTTTTAATCCAAAAATTCTAAAATTAGTTCACACAAATCAAATAAATTAATACAAAAACTTATTCTAAAATCTTTAGTCACTTACTTGTGTTTTTGTAAAGAATATGATGATTTGAAAAAAAAAACCTTGTAGAAGATAAAGACTTGAAGATTCTTGAAGGAAATTTGAGAAAATCTCTCAATAAATGGCAAGAAAACATATAAGATTAGAAATATTGTGAAGAAATTATAAGCATTCAAGGAAAAAGATGTGATTTTGGGGGGTTATGTATGTTTGGCAAAAAGAAATATCAAGGTTTGAGTCAAGAAGAAGAGAAAATGAGGGAAAATGTGGGTGGAATGCAAAGGGTTAGGTATTTTAGTGAGAAAATTGAATGCATGTAGTGACACAGGTTCATTCATGTCATAGAATGAACAATTATATTTTCACCCCAAACATTCAATAACCCAGGAGCCATATGATGAGCGAAAACCGGCATCGCCGATTCTTGCCAATACTTTGGTTTTATATTTATAAAACTCTCGCAAGTGCACGAATCATTTCGAAGAAAATGATAAGTATACTCCCAAGGTCGATCTAAGTAAGGAATGTATGTGGTTTTTAATTTATTATTCAAATTTTTAAAAACGAAATTAAATCCTAAACATCCTGTCACAATAATTTGGTTTTTGTGTTTCTAATCTAATAACATAAAAATAAACATAGATACAGATACAGATTCAATAAATATAATCTAATAACATAAAAATAAACATAGATACAGATTCAATAAATATTTATGCAAATTTTATCATTTATAATAGTGGAGTATTTATGGATATAATAACTAAATTAATTATGCTTGCTCATATTATCTAGGTTATTAAAGATATAAATTGATATTTTATTGATTCTCTCTTTTTTATATGAATACCACCTTTGGTGGGGTTAGATATTCTTTGTTAACTAAACAAATCAATTAACACCTATGGGTGGGGTTGATAACTAATTTGGTTAATTAAATTAATTCTTTTTCTAAGAGATTGAAAATGAACCATTTAAATGCCACCTTTGGTGGGGTTAGACAGTTTAAACTTTATTCGAGGTGTCCAATTTAAACATAAGAATTTAATTATCCGAGTACTAACTTTCAAGTTTTAAAACCACTACTAAAAACATGTTGTCAATACATTTTCACATAATAATTCTTATAAAAACTTTTGAAATAGAGCTTCACTCTAACTACCGGGAAATTGTACCAACAAATAAAAGAAAACTACTCTAAATTAGACCGTATAACTAAACCTTAAAATCTAATTTTTAGATTTAAGTTTGTAATGAAAAATAATATATTTCTCTCTAACATTCTTAATATAAAATCTTGAATAAAAATAAAATCAATTCATTTTAGAAATTTTCACCTATTTAATATTTCGCAAGCATAACAATGTTATTATTATATCATGTTTACAAACAGCCAACAGAGTTAAATTTAATCACAGACAAATTAAATATAATATGTAAGAATAAAGCATAAAAAATAACTGCAAAGAAAATAAAATCCTTACAGAACTTCGATGCTATTCCCGTAGTTGGAAAACCTCCAAGCGAAATTTGCACTCCCATTTATTGAATCAAAAAGCTAATAAATTACAAAAACATAATTAGTTCTTCTCAAAAAGAAAAGAACTCTAAAACTAAGAGAATTTAACTAAAAACTAAGAAAGAAACTAAGAAAAGCTTAAAAACTAAGAAATGAGAGAAAGAAAGAGAAGATAAGAATGATTTTCAGGTGTGTTTAGGTGAGGATGCAGAGAAAAAGTGGGGGAAAATGTTAAAAAATTGAAAAAATGCTGAGTGGTGATTGCTGACGTCATTTGATGACATCAGCGTGACGTGGGGCGGCTGCACGCGAAAAATAGGGGGAAATGAGCGTCGGCGCGCGCGGAAGGGCAGGCGCTGCGCGCAGGGGCGCGCGCGTGAACAGTAATAGCATGCTGGGGTGCGTGCGGATTTGGAAGCAGGCGCGCACGGGTGTGGGCATGGGCACGCGTGGCTGGGCGCTGGCGCGCGCGGGATTGGGCGACGCGGCGGCGCGATTTTCTCCTTTTTTGACATTTTTGACTCATTTTGTCCAATTTTTCCATATTTGTTGACCTTTCCCTATTTATTTATTAATATATTTGTGATGTATTGCTTCCAGTATTCCTCTTTGAGTCTTTAAGTTACGTTTTTAAGCCAAAATACCTAAAAAACAATAAAAATACCTGTGATTCCGAAAAAGACAAATTTATATAAATATATGATAAAACATATAAATATATATATTTTTAATAAATTAATGTGCATAAAATCATGGTAATTTTAGTGCTTTTTGAGCACTCATCACAACCCCCAACTAGCTTCTTGATAGTCCCTTAGCAAGATAAGCGATAAAAACTGAAAATTAAACTATCCTAAATCACTTTCGTGGATTGAAACGGTTGCATTTAGCCTATGCAACAAGCATTTAAACCCCTAGGTTGCCCTAGTGGACGAGTTTGAGTCTCGTGAGGGTTTTCAGTAATGATACCCACAAACATTGAACTAAATGTAAAAATCAAAAGAAATAATAAAAACAATCAACTTAAAAACTAAAATTATAACAAAATCAAAAATTAACTTTTAAGAATAAAAGAAAACAACATATCACAAAAATGTCTCATACTTTTTAATCTCCTTTAAGATCATAATTAAAATCTCAAGCATAAGTTATTTTAATCTCTTTAAACAATCATGATTTATTATAATAATTCGTCGAAAATCATTTTCATATTTCATATAAAAAATGTATCAATTTAATTTCACCCAATTTCAGTGTCATGAATCAGAATTCGCTTCGACTCTATTCCTCACAAGTCAATACTCTCAAAACACTGAATCTTATGGGTTCAAACACTCATACTAATTTATATGCGAAAGAGTTGATGTATAGAAATGAACTAATATGTTCGCATATGTATAAAGAATAAAGGCTCAAAGTGTTATTTTAACATTGATCTCATGAAAGGAATCGAATGTATAAATTATAAATATATCATATATAAAAATTACGTTCATGCATAAATCAAACTTATTAAGAAAGAATTTCAAGATATATGCTTTTTACAAATGAAGAAATTGCAATGACTTTTTAGGGAATTACTTCCTATATCTTTCTTTTGTAATTAGCCTGTACTCACAACTTTGTAGGCAATATGGGTCATAGTATGTAGATGATACTATATATTTTTTATCTCTCTATTTTTTTGTAGATATTTTTTAGAGAGTCAACCCATGTACAGATTGTACATTTTTTTGGATTTTGGTGAGTGGTTAATTTTGTGGCTTTTCTGTTTGATCTTGGTTTAGGTAACCCCAGATATGTCTTTTTGCTTTTGTAACAGTCATGCATAAATGAGATATAAGCATATATTATCAATTTCTACTCAAATTATTTAATCTAAGCAAAAATAATAATAAAAAATATATGATACTCTATTAAGATGAGAAAAAATTCATACATTCAATGCTAATACCTATAGAGATCATCTAATAATTTGAATAAATAAGAAATGTGTTTGGAGTAGAAAAAATATATATTTCACTCTGAATAAAAGAAATTATACTCAAATTATATCTCACAAGGGTAGTCTCCACTAAAAAAAATTCATAAACACCGATTTTGGATTTAATATAATTTCCACATTTTATCAAGAAATACTAGTTATAACAAAAACTAACTAATTATCAAAAATAATTACAAAATATTTCATGATATGTTTTCAAAAATTAATCTAACAATACAAAAGACTTAACTATTTACTTAAATTTGATTTAAAGAAATGATAAATTTTTGTGAGAAAAAAAAAATATATATATATATATATATTTAATTAAGCATGGTAACTTTTCACCACCCCCAACCTAGAACTTACATTGTCCTCAATGTAACAACTACAAATTAAAGATAAAGAGAAAAGAGAAGAAAGATTACCTATTTCTTGAGAATGTGTAAATAGTAAAGAAGAAATGCAGGTGCATCCATCATTTTCATCATTAAAGTGTATAGAGACAGATCGCTGTGAACTTCTAACATCTCAACAAATATTTTTAGTTTTAACAATTTAAAAATTATTCACATATAATTAAACTAAAATAAACAATAAAATTAAGTAAATAAACCAAATAACAAAAAATTACCTAAAATGATGGGTTGCCTCTCATCCAGCGCTTAGTTTAACGTCTTAGCAAGACGTAACTTTATGGTGCTAAGGGTTACTCAGCCAAATGCAATCCATTTCAGCAATGTTGTTTGGTTCTTCTAAATAAGGCTTGACACGATGTCCATTGACTTTGAATGTTTTTTATGTCTTGGAGTCCAATAGTTCTACTACTACATGTTCAAAGACCTGAACTATTTTGAATGGTCCATCCCATCTTGATCTCAGCTTTCCTGGAAACAATCTCAAACGAGAGTTAAATAAAAGAACTTTTATTCCAAGGTGAAGAGTCTTAGGAACTAGCCTCTTGTCATGATAGCGCTTAGTACGCTCTTTGTATAATTTGGCATTCTCATAGGCGTCATTCCTAATTTCTTCCAACTCATTAAGCTGGAGTAATCGTTTTTCTCCTGCTTTATCTAAATCCATGTTTAACTCTTTAATTGCCCAGTAAGCCTTATGTTCAAGTTCAACTGGAAGGTAGCATGCTTTCCCAAAGATTAACCGGTAAGGGCTCATCCCAATAGGTGTTTTGTAAGCGGTACGGTATACCCATAAGGCATCATTTAACTTAAATGCCCAATCCTTCCTTGAAGGACGCACAGTGCGTTCAAATATTCCCTTAATTTACCTATTACTTACTTCCACTAAACCAGAAGTTTGAGGATGATATGGAGTAGCTACTTTATGTGTGATATTGTACTTGTTTAGTACTCCATCAAAGAGTTTGTTACAAAAATGGCTACCTCCATCACTTATTATAGCTCTAGGCGTTCCGAACCTGCTGAATATTAAATCCTTCAAGAATTTCACAACAACATTAGCATCATTGGTTTTAGTGGGGATAGATTCTACCCACTTGGATACATAATCCACAACAACCAAAATATATTGAAAACCATTAGATGGGGGAAAAGGACCCATAAAGTCAATCCCCCATACATCAAAGAGTTCAACAACTAAATTAGATGTCAAAGGCATTTCATCTCTTTTGCTTATGTTTCCTGTTCTTTGACATCTATCACATTGTGCACAAAACATATGAGCATCTTTAAAAAGAGTGGGCCAAAAGAATCTAGACTGTAATACCTTACGGGCTGTCTTTTCACCCCCACAATGAAGTTCATGACAAAAAGTTAGAATGCTCTTATGTTCTTCTTCAGGTACACATCTTCGGATGACTTGATCTTGACCAATCTTGTATAAATAAGGGTCATCTCAGAAATAGTCCTTAATAGTTTTAAAAAACCTTTTCTTGTCCTGATATGAAGTGTTAGGTCTCAAAACACCAGTGGCAAGATAGTTTACAATATCAGCATACCATGGGTTCGGACCTATGAAAAATAACTGTTCATCAGGAAAGGTTTCAACTATATCTTCATTACTCTCATCTTTAAGAGAATTGAAGTCAGAAATTAACCTAGACAAATGGTCAGCTACTAAGTTTTCACTACCTTTCTTATCCTTGATTTCTAGGTCAAATTCTTGTAAGAGTAGACCCACATGATTAATCTTGGCTTGGAATTTGGTTTAATTAATAGGTATCTTAAAGCAGCATGATCAGAATGCACAATCACTTTAGATCTTATTAAATAAGACCGAAATTTGTCTAAAGAAAACACTATAGCCAAGAATTCCTTTTCAGTGGTGGTATAATTCATTTGGGCATCATTGAGTGTTTTGCTAGCATAGTAGATGACATGCAAACACTTATCCACTCTTTGTCCCAAAACTGCTCCTATAGCATAATCAGAAGCATCACACATTATTTCAAAAGGTAAAGACCAGTTTGGTGCCATAATAACAGGGGTAGATGTTAGTTTCTCTTTCAAGGTATTAAAGGAAATAAGGAAGTCATTGTTGAAATCAAAATAAACATCTTTTGATAGCAAGTTACATAAGGGACGACTTATTGTAGAGAAATCTTTAATAAATCGTCTGTAAAATCCTGCATGTCCTAAGAAGCTTCTTATCCCCTTCACAGATGTAGGGGGAGGTAGTTTGGATAACAATTCAACTTTTTCCTTATCAACTTCAATACCCTTGTTTGAAATTATATGCCCTAAAACTATCCCTTGTTGAACCATAAAATGACTTTTCTCCCAACTAAGGGTGAGATTGCATTCAATGCATCTTTCTAAAACCAAAGTCAATTTATGTAGGCAATCATCAAATGAGTTCCCAAAGACAGAGAAATCGTCCATGAAAATCTCAATGAATTTTTCCACCATGTCCGAGAAAATAGACATCATGCATCTCTGGAAAGTGGCAGGGGCATTGCATAACCCAAATGGCATTCTGCGAAAAGAAAATGTCCCAAAAGGACATGTAAATGTGGTCTTTTCCTGATCTTCTGGTGCTATGGGTACTTGATAATATCCAGACAATCCATCTAAAAAATAGTAAAATTCGTGCCCAACTAATCTTTCCAACAATTGATCAATGAATGGAAGAGGAAAGTGATCCTTTTTAGTATATAAATTTAGTTTCCTAAAATCTATACACATTTTCCATCTAGTGATTATTCTAGTGGGAACTAATTCACTTTTTTCATTTTTAACAACTGTTATCACAGATTTCTTTGGTACCATATGCACTGGACTAACCCACTTACTATCCGCAATAGGATAGATAATCCCTTCTTATAACAATTTAAGAATTTCTTTCTTAACTACCTCTTGCATATTTGGGTTTAGTCTTCTTTGGGTCTCTCTTACAGGTTTAGCACCATCCTCCAAGTTGATCTTGTGCATACACATTGTAGGACTAATGCCTATTATATCCCCGATACTCCAACCTATAGATTTCTTAAACTGTTTAAGCACTTTGATGAGTTCCTTTTCTTGGGTTTTGGTCAAGGTTGAAGAAATTATCACTGGATAAGTTTCTCCTTCTCCCAAAAACACATATTTTAAGTGCTCAGGTAAGTCTTTGAGTTCAAGTTCAGGTGGATTGGCCACTTTACTAGATGAAGAACTGGGTAGATTTAAAAGTGTACTAGATTTTGTCATTACTTCATCATTGTCTAGTTGTTCAAGGCACCCTTTAATTTCCTCATCTAAATCTTCTTCGACCTCTTCAAGTGTAAGAACAGTTTCAAGCTTGTCTTCTATTCTAGTTTGGAAAAAGGTGCTTTGGACAAGATTATCTAAAAGGTCAACATCGAATATTTCATCGATGGCAGAAATAGAAGGAAAAGGTGAAGAATCAAAAACTTTAAAATGAACAGTCTCTCCTAAGACTGTCATTGTCAAATTTCCATCTTGGACATCAATAATAGTTTTAGTAGTTGCCATGAATGGTCTACCAAGCAATATTGTGTGCTCTCTGTCCAATGCTGGATTTTCTTGCATATCCAGAACCACAAAGTCAATAGGTATTATCAGTATGTCTACTTGTACCAACACATCCTCAACTATTCCCTCTGGATATTTAAGAGATTTATCTGCAAGTTGAAGGGACATAGTTGTGGGTTTTAAATCCCCTAGATTGAGTTGTAAGAATATAGAGTAGGGCATCAAATTTATACTAGCACCTAAATCAAGCATTGCTTTAGCAACCTTCTTATCCCCCATAGTTATGTTTATAATAAAACTTCCAGGGTCTTTCAACTTAGGGGGTAGTTTGTGCTGAAGTACAGTGCTAGAAATTTCTGATACTACTACTCGTTCATTCAGTTCATACCTCCTTTTCTTAGTGTTCAACTCTTTGAAAAACTTGGCATATGAGGGCACATTCATGATCACTTCTAATAATGGTAAATTGATATTTACTTTAGAGAGCATATTAAAAAGATCATAGAATTGCTTATCTTGTTTGGATTCTTTTAACCGGTGGGGAAAAGGTACTTGCATCTGGTGTGGTTCTGTTGTCTTTTGAATTTTGGGGATGTTAGATGACCCCCCAATGAGTTTTTCAGAAGTCTTGTTAAGTTTAACACTTGTTTCTCCTTTTTGCGAGATTAGAATATCGCCTTATTTGTTACCTGAACTACAAGGTAGATTGTTAGATATTTCAGGTAAACTAGTATTGACTACCTTACCACTTCGAAGGGTTCTTACATCCTTTGCTTGTTCTGGTTGATTGGGAAACTTTCCTGGTTCTTTCTTTTGCATTTGTTCAGCCAGTTGCCCAACTTTAGATTCAATCCTTTTAACCGAAGCCTCCATGGTGTTCAACCTTTGATTAGTCATCAATTATTTGTCACGACTAACTTGAATAAAAGAATTCAAGCTATCTTCTAAGGTTGGCTTAAAATATTGGCTTAAAAGATTGGCTTAAAAGATTGGCTTGGTGGGTAAGAGTGGTTGTTATCCAACCTTAGTGTTGGACATTGGGTGTAGGCTGGGTGATTATAGGTGTTTGGATGATACCTTTGAAAAGATTGAACTTCCTCTATGGCATCGACACTAGAATCACAAGTATTTGAACAATTACGAGTACCATGCTCAATTGAACAACACACTTCACACACCTCTTGATTTGAAATTTGGTGGGTAGTGAGAAGTTGCACTTGTTTAGTCAATTCAACAAGTTGCAAGGTTATCTCATTATCAGAGCCAACTTCATTGACCCTTGCTTTCCTTCTACCAACTCTTTGCTGGGAATTAGAACCCAATAGCTCATAAAGATTATAGGTTTCCTCTGCGGTTTTTTCTCCTACAGCACCTCCAGCAGCATTATCAACCATGTATTGACTCTGCAGTGTCAATCCATCATAAAAGAATTGGTTTTGTAGCTGTAATGGAAAGCTATGATTTTGACATTGAATGAAAAGGAGTTTGAATTGTTCCCAAGCTTCATGAAAGGGCATTTCATACATTTGAGAAAATGTTGCTATCTTCGTCCTCAGATCAACAGTCTTTTGATGGGAATAGAACCTACCCATAAAAATTTCATATACTGCCTCCCAAGTTTTTAGAGAACCTGGCTGTAGAGTAATGAACCATGACCAAGCTTTATCTTTAATGGTGTAAGTAAAACACCTCATCCTAAGTTGATCTTCATTAATTGCATGCAGTGGAAAGGTTTGGACAATAGCATAGAATTCTCGAATGAAATGCAAAGGGTCCTCATTAGGGATACCGTAAAAGGAAGGCAACAAAGAATAATGAATCTTTTTCAATTCATAATTCCTTGCAGCCTCTTATAATTGGATGCCGGAAGTTACATTGCCAATGATTGGCATTGTATAGTCTTTCATCTTTTTCCGCCTATCTTCAACATCTTCCATGGTTGTTTGTATTTAAAAATGATCATCCTCCTATTGTGTATCAACATTTTGCTCTTAAAAAAATAGTAGATATCTCTAAGAAATATTTATAACTTAATAAAATGTATAGGCTTAAAGCAAAAAGGTGCAAGGAACCTAAATTTTTGTTTTGTTTTTTTATTTTTTTTTATGCTAAATTTAAAAGAATGGACACAATTTTTGAAACAAACGAATTTATTTCATTTGAATTTTATTACACACAAAATAAAACTAAAACAAAGGAAAATACAATAATGGGTGACCTCCCATGTAGGACTAAAATTTATTGTCTTCTAGTAAGATGTTGCTTGGAGATTGCAGAATGAGAAACTCAATGTCTCCTCTTCATTGAATTTATTTTACCCCATTTGACTATCAAATTAGTCTTTGCTTTGTTTTTGCAAATGTTCAACTAACTGTTCTACTTGAACTTCCACCTTTTTGATAGAAGCTTCCACATAGTCCAACCGTTGATTGGTTTTAGATTGGTTATCCCTACAAACTTGAATAAAAGAATTCAAGTTGTCCTCCAGGGTTGATTTATTGGGAATGCTTCTTGGAATAGGTGGGTGGAATTGCTGGCTTGGCTGGTTTGAGCTTTGAGCGAAAGGAGGGTTGTTTTGCCTCCAGGAGAAATTTGGATGATTTCTCCACCCAGGATTATAGGTATTTGAATTGGGGTCAAACCTTGGTCTCTGTTGATATGCTCCCAATACATTAACCTGTTCAGGTCCAGCTGTTGTTTCTCCTTGATATGGACAGGCTTCAGTACCATGTCCCATGTTGCTATACAAACCATACTGTTCATTATTGGTGTTGGTTTGTGTAGTGAGAAGGGAAACTTGCTTGGTCAGTTGAACAAGTTGTTGTTGTTGAACTTCATTACTGGAATCGATTTCATGAACTCTAGCTTTTCTGTTGGGAATTAGCACCCAACATCTCAAAGAGGTTGTACGTCTCTGAGACAGTCTTTTCTCCCATTGCTCCTCCTGCAGCGTTGTCGACAATGAACTGACATTGTTGTGTAATTCCATCGTAAAAGAATTGGTTCTGCAACTACAGGGGAAAGCTATGATGCGGACATTGAGTGAGAAAATTTTTGAACCTATCCCAAGCTTCATGGAATGGTTCTCCTTCCATCTGAGAGAAAGTAGCAATCTTTCCTCTCAACTCTTATGTTTTTTTGTGGGAATAGAATTTTCCCATGAATTTATTGTAAATGTTCTCCCATGTCATCAGAGAACCTTGGGGAAGTGACATTAACCAAGATTTGGCCTTATCCTTTAAGGTGTAGGGGAAACATCTCATTCTAAGTTTATCCTCGTTTAGAATACCGAGGGGGAATGTTTGGACCGTAGCATAGAAATCTCTTATGAAGGAAAGAGAATCTTCATTAGGCAGCCCATAAAAGGAAGGAAGCATAGAAAAATGAATATTTTTTAAATCTAAATTCCGAGCAGCCTCACCCAACTGGATATCGGCAGTTGCCGGTCCAATCACCGGTCTTGCAAACTTCTTCATAATGGTTTCCCTAACATGTTGGTTTTCTTCCATTTCTTTCGGTTTTAGTAAAGGATTAAGACTTGGTTCTATGTTTGGCTCAAAAACAAGTTGATGGGTGGAATCCAGTTTTGTTGACACTTGTTTAAATTTATGAATATTATTTACATATGGTGTAAGGGGGTTTCCTAAGGATCTCCTACCACGCATAGACTATTGTAAACGTAAATTTAAAACTCCTGTCAACAAAATAAAAAATTTAGAGAAAATTTACATGGTATTTAATACAAAACTAGTTAAACCCTAAATCAATTTTTTTAAAATTTTTATTATTTTATTTATTTATTTAAATAAAACAAACTTTAAATTTTTATTTCATGTTTTTTTTTATGTTTTTGTTGTTATTTTTTTTTTAAGATAAAATAACATAATCAGTATTAACCAAGAGTGCTCCCAGGAAAGAATGGTGGTGAAACGGCTCCTTAAAAACCATTCTCCTAGCCAGAACAACGTTCCCAGGAAAGACTAGTGGCACAAAGGCTTCTAAGAATTAGTCTCCTAGACAGAACTCTCTTAGATTTTTACTTTTTATGCTATTAAGTTAATTAAGTTAAGTTAGGTATAGATTTAAGTTAATGAAGGTAACAAAATATATGTTTATGTATGTAATATAAATTAATCAAAATCTAAGTTAATTAAGTTTTTTTTTACTATTTCTGAACAGTAATTTTATTTTACTATTTACACTATATTATTTATTTTTTTTATTTTAAAAAAAATTAATTTTTTTTATTTTACTATTTATGAACGGTAATTTTATTTTACTATTCACGCTATATTAATTATTTTTTTTATTTTTTTACATTAAAAAAAATGTTTTAATTTTTTTTACTTTTCATGAACGGTAAAATTTTTTTACTTCAAATTTCGAATTTCTAAATTATTTTACTATTCACACTATAGTTATTATTATTATTATTTTCAATAAATTTTTTTATTTTATTTATTTTATTATTATTTATTTTGAAATTTGAAATTTGATTATTATTATTATTATTATTATTTACTAAAACAAAAAAAATCACAATTATTTACACCACAAAAATGTTTTTAAAATTTTGATAAATAATTTAAAAACGCTTTTCCTTCCCCGGCAACCGCGCCAAAAACTTAATGAGCAAAAAACGGCATCGCCGATTCTTGCCAATACTTTGGGTTTATATTTATAAAACTCTCGTAAGTGCACGAATCATTTCGAAGAAAATGATAATTATACTCCCAAGGTCGATCTAAGGAAGGAATGTATGTGGTTTTTAATTTATTATTCAAACTTTTAAAAACGAAATTAAATCCTAAACATCCTGTCACGATAGTTTGGTTTTTGTGTTTCTAATCTAATAACATAAAAATAAACATAGATACAGATACAGATTCAATAAATATAATCTAATAACATAAAATAAACAGATTCAATAAATATAATCTAATAACATAAAAATAAACATAGATACAGATTCAATAAATATTTATGCAAATTTTATAATTTATAATAGTGGAGTATTTATGGATATAATAACTAAATTAATTATGCTTGCTCATATTATCTAGGTTATTAAAGATATAAATTGATATTTTATTGATTCTCTCTTTTTTATATGAATACCACCTTTGGTGGGGTTAGATATTCTTTGTTAACTAAACAAATCAATTAACACCTATGGGTGGGGTTGATAACTAATTTGGTTAATTAAATTAATTCTTTTTTCTAAGAGATTGAAAATGAACCATTTAAATGCCACCTTTGGTGGGGTTAGACAGTTTAAACTTTATTCGAGGTGTCCAATTTAAACATAAGAATTTAATTATCCGAGTACTAACTTTCAAGTTTTAAAACCACTACTAAAAACATGTTGTCAATACATTTTCACATAATAATTCTTATAAAAACTTTTGAAATAGAGCTTCACTCTAACTACCGGGCAATTGTACCAACAAATAAAAGAACACTACTCTAAATTAGACCGTATAACTAAACCTTAAAATCTAATTTTTAGATTTAAGTTTGTAATGAAAAATAATATATTTCTTGCTAACATTCTTAATATAAAATCTTGAATAAAAATAAAATCAATTCATTTTAGAAATTTTCAGCTATTTAATATTTCGCAAGCATAACAACGTTATTATTATATCATGTTTACAAATAGCCAGCAGAGTTAAATTTAATCACAGACAAATTAAATATAACATGTAAGAATAAAACATAAAAAGTAACTGCAAAGAAAATAAAATCCTTACAGAACTTCGATGCTATTCCGGTAGCTGGAAAACCTCCAAGTGAAATTTGCACTCCCATTTATTGAATCAAAAAGCTAATAAATTACACAAACATAATTAGTTCTTCTCAAAAAGAGAAGAACTCTAAAACTAAGAGAATTTAACTAAAAACTAAGAAAGAAACTAAGAAAAGCTTAAAAACTAAGAAAAGCTTAAAAACTAAGAAATGAGAGAAAGAAAGAGAAGAAAAGAATGGTTTTGAGGTGTGTTTAGAAGTGAAGAGAAGGGGGTATTTATAGGTGAGGATGGAGAGAAAAAGTGGGGGAAAATGTTAAAAAATTTCAAAAACGCAGAGTGGTGATTGCTGACGTCATTTGATGACATCAGCGTGATGTGGGGCGGCTGCACGGGAAAAATGGGGCGAAATGGGCGTCGGTGCGCGCGGAAGGGCAGGCGATGTGCGTAGGGGCGCGCGTGTGAATAGTAACAGCGTGCTGGGGTGCGCGTGGATTTGGAAGCAGGCGCGCGCGGGTGTGGTCGTGGGCGCGCGCGGCTGGGCGTTGGCGCGTGCGGGATTCGGCGATGCGGCGGCGTGATTTTCTTCTTTTTGACATTTTTGACCTTTTGGACCCATTTTGTTCAATTTTTCCATATTTGTTGACCTTTCCCCATTTATTTATTAATATATTTGTGATGTATTGCTTCCATTATTTCTCTTTGAGTCTTTAAATTACGTTTTTAAGCCAAAATACTTGAAAAACAATAAAAATACCCGTGATTCCGAAAAAGACAAAATTATATAAATATATGATAAAACATATATATATATATATATATATATTTTTAATCAATTAATGTGCATAAAATAATGGTAATTTTAGTGCTTTTTGAGCACTCATCACCATAGTGCACAAAATTCCATGCCGTAGTGCGAAGCTAAATTCTTCATACCCTAATTTATTTCCCGATGCCCCATGTTGTTGTCAAAAAAAGGCCATGTTGTGACTCATTTTTTTTGTAATATTATAACTAAACTAATACTAAATAACAAATAAAATCCAAGTACTAAATAATTATAATCAAATAAAATAAATATAATAAAAACAATTATAATTATAACTAATGTACTAATAAGCATTAAAACAAAAAACTAAATAGTAAATAATTATAATTAAAATAAAAAAACAATAACTATAAAAATAAAAATAAATAAAAGCAAAAATAATAATAATGGGTTACCTTCCATTCAGGACTTAAATTATCGTCTTAGCAAGATGTTATTTAGGGTATTTTCATTTTTTAGTAAACTCAATGTTCCTATGTCATTGAGTTTGCTTGTAATTCTAACGAGGCAATTATTCTTTTTCTTACTTTTGTATGTGCTCAGTTAGTTGCTCAACCTATATCTCCATCCTTTTTACTGATGCCTCAAAATAGTCCAGCATTTGATTTTTTTTAGATTGGTTCTCCTTACTAACTTGAATGAAAGCATTCAAGTTATTCTTTAGAGTTAATTTGTTAGGGGGATTCCATGCCATTTGATGGTTGTAATGTTAGGCCTATTGATTAGAATTCTAGGCAAATGGAGGATTATTTTGCCTCCAAGAGAAATTAAGATGATTTTTCCACCCTGGATTATAGATATTTGCATTAGGGTCATACCTAGGTCTAGGTTGGTACCCTTCCATTATATTAACCTATTTAGGCTCTATAGTAGCTTCTCTTTGATAGGGACAGGTATCAGTAACATGCTGTAAAGTATTACACATTCCACATTTTTCTCTATTAGAAGTGCTTTGTATAACGAGAAGTACAACTTGCTTGGTCAACTATGCAAGTTGCATAGATACTTTAGTACCAGAGTCTATTTTATGTATTTTAACCCTTCTCACTCAAGAGCTCTTTTGTTGGCAATTAGCACCCAACATCTTAAAGAGATTGTAAGTCTCTATGGTATTTTTCTCACTCATAGCATCTTTCATAGCATTGTCAACAATGAACTGACATTGTTATTTCAACCCATCATAGAAAAACTAATTATGTAACTACAATGGGTAATTATGATGAGGCATTGAGTGAAGAACAATTTAAACCCATCCAAAGCCTCATGGAATGGTTCCTTCATCATCTAAGAGAAAGTAGCAATCTTTGTTCTCAAATTTGAAGTCAAGGAACCTAAAGGGAGAGACATTGGCCAAACCTTGGCCTTGTCTTGCAGAATGTAGGAAAGTTTGGACTGTTGAATATAAGTCACTAATGAAAGACAAATAGTCTTTATGAGTTGGTTCATGAAAAGAGAGTAACATAAAAAAAATGAATATTTCTTAATTTATAGTTCTATGCCACCTTATTTTGTTGAATTGAAGTATTAGCAATGCCAATACCAATTATTAACCTTACATACTCCATTTTTGTTTCTCTAGACGGTGGATTTTCACCCATGTTTATAGGTTCAACTTAAGGGTCAAGATTTGGTTCTAAGTTTTGCTCATCTAAAGGATCCTCAATTTCAATATCCAAAAATCTTAATAGTTCATTTGATATATTAACGTTGTCTATAAAAGGTGTAAGAGTATTTGCAAAGGATCTCCTACTTCGCATAAACTATAAAAATAACAAATTAAAACTCACCTGTCAAATAACAAATATAAACAAAAAACATAAATACAATAAACGATATATATGATACAAATAATTTATTATGCAATAGATGCTAAATAAAAAACTACAACAAGTTAATAAAATATGCAATATAAGAAATATTTTAGTACATAGAAATACAAAATAAAATAAAATAACAAAAGGAAATAAAAAAATAAAAAGAATTTAGTTAGTAATTAAATAAATAAAAGAACAAAATTAAAATTAATGAAAATAAATTTAGTTAATTAAGAAATTAAAAACAAAAGTCAACTTAATAAAAGAAAAGATGCTTAAAATAAAAATAAACAAAATTTTGTTTTTCGATTTTTGATTATTTTCAAATTTTTTAGATTTTTTTTCAATTTTTATTTTTACATTTCAATTTTCAATTTTATTTTTTATTTTTTAAATTAAACAACTTACGAATATTTACAAAACATTTTAAGAATTTTGATAATAAAAATTTAAAATATTATTTCTCCCCGACAAATGCGTCAAAAACTTGATGGTCAAATTTTGTACAATTTATAGTAAGCTCACGAGTGTACGGATCACTTCTAATAAACGATAAGTACATCCCCAAAATTAGTCTAAAGAAAAAATATATAATTCAACAAATCCTTTAAAAACAAATATAAAAAATAAATCTAAATTTTTTATGACAATATTTTGGTTTTACAAATTCTTACTTGATAACATATAACTAAAGATAGAAATATGATTGATTCAAACAACTCTAAACAGATAGACGATTAGCGCTCAATTGAGAATTTATTGAAATTATTAGCTAGTTGACCATGTTTTCTTTGTTAGTAAAACCAATTAATATTCTTAGTAGGGGATCACCAACTGATTAGATTATATTATATTTTTTTTGTAAGGTAATAAAAAACCATCTAAATCACTATTTTAGGTGGAACACATAATTTAAACTCTTATTCAAGGTGTTAAAATTAGATCCTTAAAACCTAACTTTTAGTTTTAAAATCTATAACGAAATATATGTCATCGATATATTAATTAGGAATGAACTTTGTAAGGTATATGAGTGTTGGCGATATTTGTAAATAAAATATTTAATTGTAAACTAATTTCTAAGTACGTTTTCATGTCCGTTATTCAAGTTGAATAAAACTTAAGTGTTTCAAATTAAGATGTTTCAGTATATACTTGACCTTATGCATGTTAAAATACATGTTATAACTTAGGAACATTTAGTATATATATTGGTCGATTGATCAAATATTGGGTCGATCGATCGAATGAGTTGAATTAATCGAGGATCAATCTTGTATTATCTATGTCCTCTTAGGTTGATTTTTAAATTAGGGTAGATTGATTGAGTTAGGTTCGATTGATTAAGGGACTGGATTGATCGAGAATTGATCATGTTTGATCTACCTAGTCTCATGTTTATTTTAATTATTGTTGGATCATTCAAAAAGAGTTTCGCTCGATAGATCTTATAAGTTCAATCGAGCAAACCTAGACTGGATTGATCGAACGGCTAGGGTTTCAACTTATAACATATTTGTTTACTCAAACCAAACTATTCTTTTATCATATTGTCCCTATTAATTATTGTTTTATGAATTATTTAATGGACATAATGATAATTGGTCCTTAACCTAGCATTAAGGTTTCATCTTTTTTGTATAAACAAGCTAATGCTTCATATTTCAATAAATCACATTCACTTTATTTTGTAGTTGTTTTTGTGCGCTCTTTCTTTCTCAAATTTTTTTACAAAAATTAAATCATATTTTCTTTAATTAATATATCAAATATTAGATGGTTATGTTTGATTCACTAATAAACCTATTTATTTTATGATATTGTGATTATATATTCATATAGCTTATTCTAAATTAGGTTCTTTAATGTTTGGATCAAATAATTTTGTATGTGATCATAATTATGTGATTTTATTATTTAACTTTAAAGAAGCTATCTTTATTGAACTTATGCTTCATCTTTTGTTTTAGGGTTAGTAGATGATATAAATTAATTGATTTATTCTTGAATCCTTTAGTTAAGGTTTTTATTATTAAATATACTCTAAGACACATTTTGTATTGGTGTTATTGTGCTAACTTCTCAGGTACTAGTTGAATGGATTTGATTATTCATTTGACTCAAGTTATCAAAACGTTGGTCCAAATTTATACACCTAACTTGTGAAGACTATGAAAGAAGCACCGGCTTGTAAGTAGATTACTTTAGGGGCTTTATCTTAGAAGGTAGTGTAAGATCTGGCCTTGTAATTGAATATTGATGTTTATAAAGGGTAGTTAGTAGGCCTAGTGGTCTGGTGGTTTTCCTCTTAGGTCATTGTTATGGCCAAAGTTGTTTCCACCTAAAATATCACGTGTCAAGTTCTTATTTATTTTTGCTTTATATTATTTATACATAATTATTTGTCAAGTTATTTATAATATTTCAATTAGTCATGATTCAAAAATTACCTTCTAACATATTAAGAGGAAAACCAATAAACATCATATAGCATGCAAGATAGTCCTACACACTAAAAAGCTATATGAGATTTCCAATCACTTTAAAAACTCATATATGGAAGCATATTGAGTAAATGATGATTGTACTTTCACAACATGCAATCATACATTACAAAAAAACCATAACAAAGAATTCAATGTCTGGTACATTAGTAGGATAAGGAGATATAAAATCCTTAGAGATTCACATTAAAAATGCATGATAAAAAATCAGAAGTAATAATTAAAAATCTATAGACATGCTATAAGGAAAGAAAATAAAGCATGTAACTACAAAAAAAAAGCTTTCTAATAAGAGTCTTAATCTAGTATGATGGAACATATAGAGTAGAAACTCAAATTATACTAATGCAAAAGTATATCATGTAAAACAACATATATAACAAGGTAAACCTACATAGAAACCGTATATATATGGTGACATCCTCGGGGTGCTTAAGGCAACCACTCATTATCAAACAGTTCACTAAACAATAAATTAGCCATAACTCTGAAAGAAATAAAACCATTATTACCTCTATCAGTTGGAATCTCCATCCTAACTACCTATTATTGTTATTTCTTGTTACCTCCACAACAACCTAGTTTGACACATAAACCCAGCTGACTTCTAGAGCCAACACCACTCAAGGTGATGTGATAAAAAACCAAGGATTAATAATAAGTCATGTACATAAACAACATAACCACCCTCGTACACGAACACCTAATAAACAACCAAGGACACACAGTCCACCACAAACCACCAAGGGAATCAAAATCTAAGATGTGAAAACTCAAAGAATTTAATTCTACGCACTCTCACAAAGAGGTTTTCACATATAAAAAGTTGTATAAAGGAAACTACCAGTTGACACATGGCTCACTTGACATAAACCACGTGCAAAGACTGCCTCAAGTACTCACTACTCAGAAGCATGGTTTTTCTCACATAGTCATGAATGACTAATATTAAGTAACATATAAGGTATTAGTAATATGAAAACAAAAAGGTGGGATGTCAATTTGACAGAGTTTTGCTACATTTTTCTGGATGCCAAATAAGAATAAATGATGAGGTAATTATAGAACTCAAAATTACCACCATGCTGACCACATTTCCACTACTTGTGACAAGATCCCTAGTAAGCTTGGTAGTGAGGTGGTAAAAAAATCACACATTTTTCGTTGCAAAAATTACCAAGAAATTTTCATAAATACCAACACTCGAAACAAACCAAAAACACAAGTGACAATGTTGGAAAGTAAGTGACTTCATTTAGCATGCAAACTATCAAAATCAAGCTTTTGGTGTGTGTAAACATACTTGTGGGCAATTTTTCCTAACTATGTACATATGTGTGCTACTGATCTACAATAACCAACCTTTTAGAAAATAACAGGATATTGAGTAAAATAAAAAAGCCATTGTGTTTTGTGCATGGGAAGCCAACACATAGACATAAGAACAATGAGACTTAAAGCTTTAAACTCTTAGCAAAAATACTCAAGAAATTTTTAAACTAGAACAATTTATAGAGTAACTGGCAACCAGGTTGTTCATGGGATCGAAATTCAAGAGAACTCAAACCTATGAGTTCCAAAGGTAAGAAAAATAAACCCACTAGACCTAAATGTTTTGAATGTAATGGAATTAGTCATATTGTATCTAAGTGTGATAACAAAAAGAAGAAAAATAGAATGGCTTCAATGTTGTTCTTAGTGACTCAGAAAGTGACAATGACAATCCTAATAACTCACAAAATCATGGCACTAACTATTTGGAATTTACTGTAACTATTAATGGACATTTTAGTAAGTCTGCTATTGATTCATATTATAAGGAAAATGATTTTGAATTCTTGCTAATATTCTTGGTAACTATTTATAGATTTAGTAGGTTGTAAGAGATAAAATAATAGGTTACTAGTAGAAGTAACCAAATTAAATCATAAACTCAAATCTTATGAAATTACTTCCTTCATCTTAGAAAAAGAAAATTTTCAGTTGTCTAAATTTATTGATGGTTTTAATTCAAGTCTTGCATATCTTAAATAGGAAAAAAAGAATCTTATGCATGAACTTGAACAATCAAATGAGCTAAAAAGAGTCTAACAAATGGATCTGAAAAGGTAAAAATATTCTTGGCTATAGAAAACCTTTGAAGACATGAGAAGACTAGAATATGTAGATGAGAACTCTATGCATCATCCCCAAATACAACTCAGTTTATAAAACCCTCTAACCCTTTTTATTCACGTGATACATGTGGCCTTGGTTGTAAGGATGAAAGCTTCGTACCTTCAATATCAAAAAAATATTTGTAAGGATTTATAACTCTACTATTACTATTAATTTTTATGCATAAAGAACCATTGAATCTATGATAGAAAATATTTTTAAGTTTGTATCTATCTGTCATCATTGTGGTAGAAAGGTTCATTTAAGACCAAAATGACGATTTTTGATGAATACTCCTAAATTTAATAATTCTTTTCATGATTCTAGTTATAGGACTCATTATTATCATCCATTTATGCATATTATGCCTAATAATTCTACTAGAAAGCATAATTTTTTTGGTTTAAAGAGGCAAGTCAATTTCAACACTTAATTCTAGGACTAATTATCATTATCCTACCATGCATATTGCATATTTATTTTAGATGAATGTAAAATCTAAAGGTAAGTCCAAGAAAATGCTTATGAAAACTAATATGGTTGATTTCCAACCCAAAGATATACATAAACCAAAATTCAAGAAAATTTGGATTATGAAACATTGTCTCTTTTCAATCACTTGATTATCATTTTTTGTGCACCTAGATACTTTTTTTGAATGCTTAATTAACCCTAATTGAGCATCTTTAGTTGTTTTTTATTAATATATCTTCAGTTTTAATAACATAAAATTAAATTAAATTAAAAGGGGCATAGATTTGTTTTAACAATGAAATGGACTGTACATACTACTTTTAGTTACAAACTTTCCTTCTTCTAATTGAATTTTCATTATGTAATTGAGTATTTTGACATACATTTACATACTCTTTCACATGTGGTGATTGATGTTGACAAGAACTTACTCGCACACTCACTGAGCACATATGTATGTCATACTTGAAGCTTATGATTACTTTTTGTATGATTTCAAGGATTGAGCTAACCTTAGCTGCCAAATTGTATTGGAGCTCTATTTTTTAGTTTATATACTATAGAGAGAAACCTAATCTTGAGAAGGCTACCTACTATGATGTGTGTAGCTATACAATGAACGGAGATGATTATCTTACAATTAGAATGAAATTCACCATACTAAGTTTTTGACTCGTGCATGATTCCTTAACCAAAAAGAGGAAAAAATAGAAAAAGCTTAGTATGCACACAAAAAGAAAGAGTCATAAGTTGGTTATATAAAAATAAAATAAATAAATAAGCAAATAACCAATCCTTATATGTAAAAAAAGGATAGACTAATTTTTTTTAAGCTATCTCTTGAAAGATATATTTTTATTTCGTAAAATTCAGGATTCAATTGTATTTTTCATAATAGGTGATACTATTTCCTTTGAATCTTTCATGATGATCATAAATGAATTAAATGACATACTTTTGAAGTTCAAACATGGATCTTATTTTCAGTGATTATTGATATGTCACAATATGGGTTAATATGTCTGTGTGTTTTATTTAAAACTTATGCTTTCAATAGATAGTCAAATTTTGAATAAGAGTAATTCCTCAAATGAGTGTTTTGTTCTAGTCATATTTAAATAAGTCTAATACCCTCAATTAAAAAAAACTATATTTGTTTTATAATTTTTTTTATTTCTACTACCTTGTTTTTGAAAATCATAGAACTTATGAAGAGTTCATTCATTGCTTATATTATATGTCTACTCATATTAAATTTAAGTTTCAAAAGTTAAGATATCTTTTTGTATGACAAAAAAGGAGATAATGATTAGTAATGGGAGAGATATTGCACATAAGGGGAGAATTCTTAATCATCAAATGTTCGATTTGATATGCCACATAAGTGGAGCAATTTTAATATTGAAAATTTTTCTATTTGCTATTACTTAATGTTTATATTTGTTTCTTTTCTTTACTATTACTATATACACTGAACTAATGAACAATGAGTTTTTCGAGATAAGTTGTGTGTCTATTTAATGTTTTGATTTTTAGTGTACATATGAGTTATCAAGATTTAAGCAAAGATGATTTCACTGGATCAAATGATAGTATCACTATGTAAAAATTTTATTTTTTCTATGAGTGTCATGAGGTGAGAAAGGTCTTGTGTTATGAATATGTCAAAGGAGGAGATTGTAAGGTATATGAGTATTGATAGTATTTGTGAACAAAATGTTTAAATGTAAACTAGTTTGTGTGGCTTTATAAATAATTTAATAGATATAATAATAATTGGTCTTTACACCAGCATTAGGGTTTCATCTTTCTTATATAAACAAGCTAATGCTCAATATTTCAATAAACCACATTCATTCAATTTTTGTAGTTATTTTTATGCTCTCTCTCTCAAATTGTTTTACAAAAACTGAATCATACTTTGTTTAGGCTTCTTTCTTTAATAAATCTATCAAACATTGTGTGGTTATGTTTAATTGAGTAATAATCCTATTTATTTTATGATATTGTGATTATATATTCATATAGCTTGTTCTAGATTAGGTTCTCGAATGTTTGGATCCAATAATTTTATTTGCAATCATAATTATGTGATTTAATTATTTAATTTTAAAGAAGTTATCTTTATTAATCTTGTGTTTCAACTTTTATTCTAGAGTAGCTAGATGATTTAAATTAATTGATTTATTCTTGAATCTTCTTACTAGAGTTTTTCATTATTGAATCTACTATAGGACACACTTTGTATTTGTGTTATTGTGCAAAATATTCAAGTGGTAGTTGAACGAGTTCGGTTGCTCGTGTGACTCAATTTATTAGACCCTTGGTCCTGATCTATGTACCTATCTTATGGATATTGTGAAAGAAATAATGGATTGTAAGTATATTATTTTAGGGGCTTTATCTTAGAGGGTAGTATAAGACCTAGACTTGTAATTAAAGATTGATTTTCATCAAAATTACTTATTCATCCCTTTTAGTTAATTAGATATGTAACTTTAAACTTTCAAACTTTTTAAAAATCTTAAGTGAATAAATAAACTCAATCTATTTTGTAAAAATATTCACCTAAATTAATCTTTCAAAAACATGGGAACATAACTAATATCTCATAGTAATAATCAGCCATACATACTCAAATTTAATAAATGATCAATAAATTAAAAATAACATTTAGAAATATATATAATGATTGAATCTATAAATAATCAAATAAAATTAAAATAAATATATCAATATATTCTTCACTATACATATAACTTTTGTAACTATCTATGATCTGAAAAACCTCCAAATGATCTATCTATATTATTTATTGAATCAAAACTATCATAAACTAAGAAAATAATTTTTTTTGCTGAAAAATAAAATCCTAATACTAAGAACTATGGCTAGTAAAACTACTTCTACATATATATCAAATTAAAGATAAAACATGTTTATTTACAATTGAGGCTAGCCAGAAGAGCTTTTGGTCAAAAATACATATTGTGTTGCGGCCTAATTTTATCCATGATGCATGCTGCAATATATAGTGGTTCATCTTATTTTAAAAATATTGCGCCATGGCCCAACATTTCTTCCATGTGGCTCAACACAAACTACATGAAATTGATTTTAAACAATGAGGAGTGCGTCACGACCCACTCTTGCCCATTCCATGACCTATGATGCTTCACTTCACTTTCTTGTTTCACCTCTTACAAACTGGCTAAATCACATGTAAGTCTTACATGTATTTTTATTTTGATCTTCTAATGCAAATGAGTGTTTCAAGCATGATTCTTAAAATGTTATCAATTCATCAAATTGAAGCTAAAAATATCTAAAAATCAATAGATAATAACCGTGATTTCGAATACATATATTTGCATAATTAATGATAAAATCAATCATATTCAAGTCTATTAGTTAAATTCTAGTCCAAATAAACCACAAAATATTAGTGCTTTTGAAGCACTTATCAATCTACCCTCAAACTGTGGTTAAGCTAAGACAAGTCGTTTGTGTTTAGAAACTGAAATCGTGAAAAAAACATCACTTTAGTAAGTGTGTATGTAACCTATTCTTCAGTGGAAACAATGCACATATAGCTCTTATTAAGTTATAAAATATCATTCAAAATGAAAATCAATTCTTTACAAGATGTTGTGTGTTTTTTTATCACAAAAGAAAAAAGATTGTATGTTATAAGGGACTGTTAATTCATGCAGCAAAGACTTTAACCAAATTAGCTCAACTGAAATTGAGGCAAGAGTTTTATATTCTAACTCTGTCGATGAACTTGAAATCATTTTCGACTTACAATACACCCACAACACCAGTGAGTTACCTAAGTAAGCACAAAGGCATTAGTGCTTTTTTTGTCATCAACATTCTTAACCCAATCAACATTTGTAAAACTAATGAGGTCAATGCAATTTGATTTCTATAACAAAATACCATGTGAAGCAACTCCACTAAGATATCTCAAGATTATTTTTACAACATGTCAACAAGCATCATGGGTTGAACAAAAAAATTGACATAGTTTGTTGACTATGTATAAGATATCAGGTCTTATCATAGTGCAATTTTAGATCCCTCTAATAATAGTACCATACAAGGAAGGTTCTATCGAAATAGTACCATCAAAATTGGAAAGAGTTTTGCTTGCTATAATAGGTGTTGGAAAAGGTTTAGAGTGGTTGAGTCCAACTCTATCAAGAAAATCCTTGACATAATTATGTTATGACATATGTATGGAGTCATCAGTCTTTTAGTACGAATTTGATTATAAGCATTTCAACAAAATTTTGAATCAAATATGAAGCACACTAGTGACAATGATATCATCTATGTAGACTAGAATGATGGTAAATGAACCAGAGGTCTTATGGAAGAACAAAGACACATTATTTTTGGATACCATGTACGAGGTACTTGCTTAAGCCCATGCAAAGACTTTTTAAGCTTACACACTAATGAGTGCTTAAAAAGCACTAAAATTACCATGATTTAATGTACTTTAATTGATTGAATAGATTTATATTTGTATGATTTTATCATATTTTTATATAAATTTGTCTTTTCGAAATCATGAGAATTTTTATTATTTTTCAGGTATTTTAGTTCAAAAATAACTTAAAAACACGAAGAAAAATACATGAGGTAATACATCACAAATATATTGGTAAAAGAAATGAAGAAGAGTCAAATTGGACAAAATGGGTCAAAAATGTCAAAAAGTTGATATCTAACGTGCATTCGCCCATCTACCCTGAATCCCGCACGTAGTAGCCCATCCACAATAGCATACGCGCATGCCTAGCACGTGTGGACGCATGCCAACACATGCCCAGCACACGTTTGCACGTAACCGGCACACGCCTAGCCAGTGCACGTAGCCAACACAAATCCCACACACTTTGGGTCGATTTCTACGTGCACCACCACATGCCCAGAATATATCCTGCACCCGCCCGCGTGCGCTCAATGCCCATCTACCACACCAAGTGCCCGTCTATCAAAATGTTCGCGCCTATACTCGTATTTTGGTCAAAACGCATCTAAATTCAAATTTTGAAATACTTTCCTCCAATGTTTAGCCTTCTCCTCACCCATAATTTAAAACACACAATTTTTTCAACTCTTTCCCTCTCTAGAAAGTTTTCATTTTTTTTTAGTTTTTAGTTTTTAAGTTTTTCTCTTTTTGAGAAAAACTATCTATGTTTTTATAGATTTTTTATTTTTGATTCAATAAATGGGAATGCAAATCCATTTGCAGGTTTTTCAGCAATAGAATTAGCATCAAAATTCTGTGAGAATTTTTTTGACGTATAATTTTAAAATGAATTCTTTATAGTTATTTTTTTATATGTTTTATTCTTATATGTTATATTTAATTTTTCTATGATTAAATTTAACATGGATAAATATTTGTAAATATGATATAATTATAATGTTGTTATGCTTACAAAATATTAAATAGGTAAAATATTTAAATAAAATAAAATGATTTTGTCTTTATTCAAGATTCTATATTAAGAATGTTAGAGAAAAATATATTATTTTTTATTACAAACTTAAATCTAAAAATTATATTTTAATGTTTAATTATCAGGTTTTATTTAGAGTAGTGTTTTTTTATTTGTTGATACAATTGCGCGATAGTTAGAGTAAAACTATATTTCAAAAGTTTTTATAAGAACTATTATTCGAAAATGTATTGACAACATATTTTCAGTCATAGTTTTAAAACTTAAAAGTTAGTACTCGGATAATTAAATTTGAAGGTTTAATTTGAACACTTTGAATAAAATTTAAAATGTCTAACCCCACCACGTCTTTAAATGATTTATTTTCAATCTTTTTGAAAAAAATAATTTTTTTAGAAAAAAAAAAGAATTTATTTAATTAACCTAATTAATTATCAACCCCACCCAATGGTATTAATTGATTTGTTTAATTAATAAAGAATATATAACCCCACCAAAGATGGTATTCATATAAAAAAAGAGAATTAATAAATATCAATTTATATCTTTAATAAATTAAATAATATGAGCAAGTATAATTAACTTAATTATTATATCCTTAAATACTTCACTGTTATGAATAATAAAAATGTGCATTATTGTTTATTGAATTTATATCTATATTTTTTTATGTTATTAGATTAGGACACAAAAACCAAAATATTGTGGCAAAATATTTAGGATTTAATTTTGTTTTTAAAAGTTTAAATAATAAATTAAAACTCACATATATTCCTTACTTAGATCGACCTTGGGAGTATACTTGTCATTTTCTATAAAATGATTCGTGCACTTGTGAGAGTTTTATAAATATAAAACTAAAAGTATATGTAAGATCGGTATTTGTTATGCTGATCTTGTGCTCATCACACACTAATGGAATCTCAAAACCCAAGGGTTGTGCCATATACACTACTTCCTTTAGCTCACCATTTAAAAAGGAATTTTTAACATCCAATTTCCTTAGGGACTAGCCTTTAGATAATGCCAAACTTAGAATGACTCTCATAGGTGTATGTTTAACAACATGATTGAAGGTCTCAAAATAGTCTATCCCCTACCTGATGAACGCCCTTGGAAACCATTCATGACTTCCATCTATCAATACTTCTATCAGGTTTTCTCTTCACTTTGTACACTCGTCAATTACCAATAACCTTTCTACCATCTTCCAAAAAGACTAGATCCAAGATTCCATTTCTCAAGAGTGTTACATATTTATCTACCATAGAGTATGTCCATACTTGATATTTATTGGCTTGTGCATAAGCCTGAGGTTCAAAATTAGGAGGCTCAGGTGTATGCACAATAAAAATTGTATGTTTGGGCTTAATAATCCTAAATTTCCTCTTATAACCATTGAATGAGTATTGGTGAAAGGGAGTAAAAGAGTTGAAAGATCAATAACAAAAGAAATCTTAGAATAGTTTACTAGAGGTAAGGATTGTTAGGATTGACTTATGAGCTTAGGAGAAACAAGACCTAGAGAGGGAGCTTGAGATGATGGAGAAGAACTTGGTATATCAAAAAAGGAGAAGAGAGAATGAGGTGAGAGTAATGGAATAGATGATGGTGATGGTGATGATGGAGAAATAAAAGGTCTACGAGTAAGATGTTCAAGTAAACTAGCTGGTATAGAAAGAAAATGAACAACTTTCTTTGGATTGATACTAAGTAAACCCTCATTTTTATTAGCAAGAAATGAAACCTCGCTCTCATGGAATTATACATGTTTGCTTGTGAAAACTTTACCAATTTCCAATTCAAGGCACATGTACACTTTATGTTGTACAGAATAACCAAGAAATATACACTCTATTGATCGTGGTTATAGTTTATGCTTAGTATAGGCTTAAAGATAAGGAAAACCAGGTAGCCAAAAGTTTCAAAAAAGCACAATCTAGCATTGTATCATACAATAGCATATAAGGTGACTTGTCATGAAGCATAGGTATAGGTAGTCTATTATGTAAATAAACATTAGTACAAAAAGTATAGGACTATATAGTACTTGATAGGGATACAAGCCTGTAAAAGTAAAATAAGACCACATTCAACCATCTTCTTGAGTCGACTAATCCACTTTTCTTAGAGATATATGAACATGTAAGTTGATAACTGTATTTTATATAGTTATTTTCATCTATTTTATTAATTATAATTGCTATCTTCTTAATGTTTTTAGTTAATTTTAGTATAATAAATTAGTATTTACTGTTTTTTATATATTTTAAGAAAATTAAATAATTTGTATCGAAAAATGTAATTAATTGCAAATTTATGTCTAAAAATATAATTTCAAATAATAGAGTTCTTAATTACAATTTATAAAAGCCAAAAATATAATTTAAATTAAAATCGAGCTTAATTTTAATTATTAAAAGTTTAAAAATTTAATTTAAATTAGAAAAGGCTAAATTGTAATTAAAGAAAGTTGATAATGTAATTTGAAATAAATTTGTAGGTCAAAATGCAATTAAGAAAGTTTAATTTTCTGCACACGTGAGAAGAATCCACGCGCCATACAGCACGCGCGACACGTGGACCGTCCGATCAAAGAAGAAACGGTTGAGATTCGCGCGTCCTTATCACACCCGACCAAAGCGAGTGGGTACAAATCTTATTTTTCACGTGGCTCGGCGCCCGAGTGGGGCCCACCTACCGCGCAGGCCGGCGTGCAGTGGGACCCACGTGTGTGATGCGTCCAGCCGTTGTCCCCCACGTTACGCACGCCTCTGATCCCGTGCGATGATCTCTACGTGCAACCAGATCTTCAGCTAATCAAATGATGCCACGTGTCTGCACTAATCCTTTTGGCGAATCAGGAAATGCCACGTGTCCCACTCTATTTTTAAACCAATCATGTTATGCAACGTGGCATGTTACGATGAGCGCGAAAGCGTAGGATCACGCCGCGTTGCAGTCGTTGTCTCCCGTGCGACAACCCATCGTGCGCCCGTTTCCTGCAACCAATGAAATGCTACCATGTGTTCGCATTAAATCTTTTCAGCGAATCAGACGCTAACACGTGGCATGCATAATGAATTAAAAAATACAAAAACGGTGCCCTGTCTCACGCGTGAATTAAAATAAGGTTTCGATATCGAAAATCGATACGCATGATTTTTATTTTTTCGATACATCTTTTTACGCGTTTATTTAAAAAAAATGTAATATTTGAGATGTATTATTTTTAGCTATAAATAGGATATAGTATGAGAGAGTAAAAAAAATTTGGAGTTTTGGAGAGTTTAGTTTTGGAGATTATGTTGTGTTGTTCGGTTTTGGACTGCAGAACACGCAGAAGCCATTTTTTGGATTTTTTTGTGTTCTTCGTGTGCCAAATATTTTTGTTTTAATTTTCCTTCTTCTTCATCTAATTTTTCTATATCTGTTGTAATTTTTATTTTAAATTTATGAAGTAATTTAATTTTTCTAGGGTTGCATTTGATCTAAATTTATGATGCTTTTATTTTAATTATTTTTGAACATTTTATAAGACGTTTGAGTTGTTTATTCTATTTCGTGTTTAATGCTTTTGATTATTTACGAATTTTATCAAATGATCTGTGGCACAAAAATAAACTTGGAAGAGGCATTTTTGTGTATATTGCTCATAAATATAATGACATGTATGATGAAGGATAGGAATATACCCTAATTGTATGTGTGGCTATTTGAGAACTTAGAACGTAATGAATCTTGGTGAATTTAATTCTCATAGGAATATAGTGAATTAATTTAACGAGGTGTGTTTGTACGGAACTCGGAAGAGATGTATGAATAAAATTAGAAATTTTCCGTTGAAAAATTGAATGTACTAAAAAAATATAAATCAAAAGAAAATAATATGATTTGAGTTGATTAATTTTGTGAAAAATTGCAATCCTAGATTTCTTTTATTTTGTTATTAAACTCTTTTCTTAAATTTGTTTGAATCAATGATCGTTTTGAATAAAATCAGAGAGAGATAATTTTAGTACTCAACAAACTATAGTAACAAATCTCCGTGGGAACGATAACTTACTTATCAAATTTTATTACTTGTGACCGTGTATGCTTGCACGTTTTTATGTGTTCAAAAACACACAACATAAGTCTATGATCCAAACCTATTTTCTACCACTAAGATCCTAGGAAGCTTAACTCATCTCCACCATCACTCTGCACTATCTTAATATTGCATTCAAATTGCCTTTCCATTATTACCTAGAAAATATTTATTGCTACTTGTGTTTGATTTTTAGTAAAGAGAAAATACATCCATATAAATTTGGAATTGAAAGTTTATAAGATATGGACCTAATTAACTTAGAGATGATGAATAAGTTATTTTTAATTTTTTATCAATTTATAACTAATAACCTAAACAAAGCAGTCAGACATACAATCACGTGTAAAAATAAAATGTGAAAATAAAATAATAACACACGATATTTTTAGGTGGAAACAACCTAGGTCATAACCATGACCTAAGAGGAAAACCACTGGTCCATCAAACCACCTAACTTTCCACTATGAAAAATAAATGTTTAAAGTACAAACTCGATCTTATGCTACCCTCCCTAGGATACTGCTCCAATATACCTTACTTACAAGCCTATACTATATTTTCATATTTTCCAATGTTAGCATGAGAGGTTTCTAGACCAACGTTCTAATAAGTTTTCCGCCAATCAGATGCGTTCTCGAATTAATTACAAAATGGTTAGCACAAAAATACAAGTGCCCGTGTGCGTTCTAGAATAAATTTAATAATGAATAATCCTAACTAGATAATTCAAAATATGTCACTTAAATCAAATCAACTAGTAAATCCTAGAGCAAAAGAATCAAGCACAAGTTCAATAAAAATAGTTTATTTAAAGATTAATAATCAAATCAAATAACTATGATATGACAAAAATAATTATTTGATCTAACAATTTAAGAACAAAAATAAAGAAGAAGCCATAAAAACATATTATCAAAATATCATAAACTAATTAAGCTTATTAATCATTTAAACATAACCACCAATATTTGATAGATTAACTAAATAAAGAAGCCTAAAGAATTATAATCTTATATTTACCAACCATGAAGGATTTTATATAGGTTATGGTTAGACTTGCCTTGGAAGATGACCTATCTCGAACGATTCCTTAATGCAAAAATAATCAGGGTGAAATTCCACTAAAACACCATTATCAATTCATATTTTATGCATTGATAAAAGATTAATAAAGGCTTGTAAAGGATATAATATATTCCTAAGTAGGAGATGATGATCATTAGTCACAATAGTGTTAGTTTCTATATGGTGAATTAGAAGTTGAGTGTCATTACCTATTATGACTTTATCCTTTCCAAGAAAGGGTGAAGCATCGCCTATCTTAGAAGCATCTCTTATAAGATGGTGAGTAGTACCAATATTAAGCACCCAAGTACCATCATGTGAAGTCTATGCTAAAACCATATCTACATGATAAGCGGTAGAGCTTGCAGAAAATGAGTTAGAACCTTCTAGCAAGTAGATCTCTTAACTAAAAACAAGTTATGATAGTATGCCTTATCCTATCACATATTTGATATTGTGGTCGATCACCTTTTTTCTTATGCTTGGATAATTTTTTTAACCATTTCCTTTGTTAAAGGTGGGTTTGTCCTGAGCTCTTGAATTCTTAAGAAAATTTTGTAAATTCTAGGGCTTGTTCCTTGACCGAACAATCTTGGGTGAAAATTTATGATTCCTTTGAAGCACAAAATAATTAAACCTTACTAAATTGGCATGTAGAATCTAATCATTTTCATACTTTATATTAGCAAGTATAGATTGTTCTTCAGTTAACAGATAACTTTGTAAGTCAAATAAAATTGGATCAATTGGCCTAAGATTCATAAAGCTTACAAAACCTCTGTAATTTGGCCATAAACCTCATAGAATTGATCACTTATTGTAGCTAGATGATCTTCAATTGATTTCACACGAGTGAAAAACAACTCGATATTTAAGCTAACTTTCCTTACTTGCTACAATTATAAATGCAACTCTATTTTTCTTGTGCGTGAGGTGGAATTGAACAAAATTTCAAGATTCATTCACATCTGACAAGCAGTAAATGAGTGTGATCCACTTATTTGATATAGCATCTCTAGTGAGATTGAATTATAAATCCAAGTATTTAGAAGATTATTTTATAGATTCCAAATTGAATAATGTGGATTAGCTTTCTTGATAATAGTATCACTAGTTTCAATGAGCAAAACAAGAAGGAATTGGTGTACAAGGATTAAGAATGGAGTCAAATCCATATAGACTATAACTAAACTCGTAAACTAATCTCTTCAAGTGAGAAGATTCATCCTATCAAGTTTTATAAAATTGATGGACTATTGAGAAGAGATGAAATAGTAGAGATGATTGTGGTGCTCTTCATACTCATAATCTTAGTGGAAGGAGTTGTTGCAGCTAGATGATTTTCCATTGACAAGTTTTTCAAGGATCTCTTGGAACTTTAACTCTGATGCCATAGAGAGATTATGAAACCTAAAGAGAATTGAGAATTCACTTAATCGAATGATTAATAAGTATAATTACAATTACATTAGAGTTAGGCTTATGTACTAGTGTGTGTCGTGTGTGCCATACTAGACTACACAAGTAGTTAGCAACTAAATGCCTAAGATAGTAACTAATTTCCTAAACTGCACTGCAAGCTCTAAGAGATCAATTGCACTACAAGCTTCAAGCTGTACTACAACATATGCAATAAAAGCTATACAAATGAATGTGCTACAAGCTACATTACTTCTAATTTTTATTATCTATATAAAAATGAGAGTTTGTTCTCATCTATTTATTTGACATTAGTAGTTAAAACTAAATTTAATGACAAAGCATTATGAAAAGAAATAAAATAAATCACTATATGATTTTGTTATATGTTAACAAGTTGTTACACAAGTGACATGTTTATTATTGATTAAATATAAAGTTAAAATATATGAGATAATAAAATAATTTTAGATCACTTACTAACAAGGCCAATAAAATTGTGTCATGTGTACTAATATATATTCATAAGTTGGTTTACCTCTCAAAAAGTATGATTTTTTTATATATATTAGGAAATAAAAAATATACTAATATTAAAGTTAGTCTATATATTTGAATTATGATGAATATATTATACATGATATTTATTACATGATATATACACAAAATGAGTACACATGATTCATCTAATAAATAGATAAAATATGAAATCATATAAAATACTAATTAACTTGTTCTAATTAACATATTATTATTTAATTTGTTAACATGCTACAAATAGCACGCAACAAAAATAAATTTAATTAGCCATTTTTTGTTAAAAGACACGTCTGCAAAACAAAAGTATCAATAGACTCTAAATTGATAAATAAATAAATTATTTTAATAATTTGTTATGTTTAGAATCAAGAGATAATAATATTTAGATTTAAAATAATTTTTTTCATCTATTAGAATTTTATTTTATTGTTTCAAGTCAATAAAAATAAAAACTATAAAATCTGTTCATATATATATGAATTTTATTATTAAATAATTATTTTATCAACATTATTTAAATTAAATCAGTAAGAATCATTTGTGTGCATGTCAACTTATATTTATACTATTATTTTTCTACTATTTCATCTCTTCTCCATTCGACCTACTTTGTACCAACGAGTTATATCTTGAGAGCATGAAATCGATTTAAACATATAGAATACATTATATTCGAGTTGTATAAGAAATATGTGAATTTTAATTATATAAAAAAAATGTGGCGTGGTTCAAAACTAGTCATCTATATAAAAAGTAAGAAAATTTGTCATTTTTTTGTACACATTTTTTTGCTTTAATTTTTATACCAATAAATATAAAAAATATTTTTATAATAAATATATTTCATATCAACTTTTATTTTTATAGTTTTTGATGTTTTTACACCAATAAAACTAAAATATCCTTATAATAAATACAATTTTTATTAATAGTTGATTTCGTAGTTTTATTATATATAAAATTTAAATTATTAATCTTATATAATTATTTAAATCACGTTAAGAATAACAATCCATTTAATAAAATGATCAATTTTCGTCAATTTATTTACAAGAATATCATATTTGTGTTGTAATAAATTTTTTTTGTCTAATGTATCATTTCAATTTAAAAAAAGTCATCTAATATAATTATGTTTTATGAAGAAAAAATGGTTATAAAAACTTTTATAAAAAATATTAATTAAACAAATTAAAATGTATACTCATGTTATATTTAATTTATTTATATTAATAACATTATGAAAATCTTATCAATATTATGTCAAATTAATTATATTTGTATTGTGTTTGAATCGTATATTTGTCACCAATTATCATTGCTAATAATCACTTCTCATCAAATAGATATTATTGTAAATTTATTTTAACAATATTCCTACAAGCCATTCTACAAAAAAACAAATTGGAATTTTTGATATTATTATAATAAAAGTGATCCAAAAATTATATTTAAAGTTTTTTTCTTTAAATTTTTAAAATAACTTATTTAAACAATAATACTTATTATTTAATAATTAACAATACTATATATTATCAAGTATTAATGATCGACTTGTGCAAAGGCAATTGTTTTCAAACACTAAATATAAAAAACATTTGTCGTTCTCCGTGCATCTGCTCTTTTTTGTGTGTTGATTTTTCTTATATATTATATTTTCGTTATAAATATATTTTTTATAAATAATTATTTTAATAATTTTATAATACAATGAATTTATATTTATATTTTTAATAATTATTTTAATCATATTAAAGATAATAATTAATACGAAACATAATTATTCATTTAATAAGTGATTCTTAGAGTAAATTCATTTATGAATAGTTATTTTAATAGTTTTATTTTGTATTAATTTTTCATTTACCTTTTGAACAATTATTTTACTCAAGTTATATATGACATAATATTGTGCATATTTATCATTTAATAAGTAGTTCATTGTGTTCAATTCATCTATGAGATGATAATATTTGTATTGAATTGTTCATTTTTTGGTTGAAATAGTATCATATTTCATATGGCTTAAAAAAATATTTAATTAATAATAAAAATATAATTTTATTATATTTGATTTATTTATTAAATGAAGTTATAAAATTTTATTGATATCGTATCAAATTATTTATATTTATATTATATTTAAATTTTATTATTAATATGATAGTTATTATTGTTCAAATAAATATCATATTAATTAACTCTTTTTAAGAGAGTCTGAAGACAACTTTACAAAAACTTTAACATTAATTAATAAAAAAAAACTTAAAAATTATATTTAAAAACTTTTTTTATTTTATAAAATAAAATATATTTTTTAAATAATAATGATTATTTTTTAACAATTAATACTATAATATCAAATTAGAATCACCAATCGTATATACCGTATATACGCACGGGTTAAGAAATTTATATGTTAAAATTGTTTAGGGAATTTCAATGCTGAATATTCTTTGCTCAAACAATTCACTAGTTTAAGTAAAACTAGTCAATATTAAAGCACTTAAGAACTACTATTAATTTTATTTGAATAATGAAAATTTAAATTTATTAATTTGTGATGTAATAAATGTTAAAAGAATCATAATATTTTTGTAAATAGAAAACTTCATGTGATAAGCTCTGTTAAAAAAATGAAAATTCCTCCGATTAAGTACCTGAAAAAAAAATTAGGGATAAGACACTCTTTATATTTCACGTCAACTATTTTTATTATTTTAAAATTTGACACATTATTTTATTTTAAATATCTTTCAATTAAACCTCATTTAATATTATTAATGTGTTATTTTTATTGTTATAAATTTTATCCATATTTTTTTTTATTTCCCAAAAATTTACAAGCTTTAGGTCTTCAATCATATCAAACTGCAGCATATAGAAATTAAGATCAGAAGACTCTCTAAGGCCTTCTTGTTCTTCTCGCTAATCCCTCACTTTCTTATAGCCAATATAACTATAGCATCAACGAATACTTCCAGCAAAAAAGCAATAAAATTTATTCAATATCATCTCAAAATAACTAAAGACCTAATAACATAAACAAAATCCAGGAGTAATTTTATAATAAAACATTTAGGAGTAATTCTATAATAACGGAAAATAAAAATAATAATAAAAAAAAAAAGATTTCCATCATGACCAAGTTTTAAATTTGATATCCAGGAAGAACTCTATACAAAATATTCTTTTCAATTAAAACCAAAAACTACGAAACTCTATTCCATAATTGCTACTCCACCAGCAGCATTTATTTTCTCAATAATGTCAGCTGCCTCTTCTTTTGTAACTCCTTGTTTAAGCACAACAGGAACTTTCTCAACGAGATCTTTAGCCTCCTTCAATCCCAGATTTGTAAAAGCCCTGACTTCTTTGATAACCTTGATTTTTGCAGCTGAATCAAACTTATCCAGCTTCACATCAAATGCTGTTTCTCCACTTTCTTCTCTTCAATCTTTGACCCAGAAGCTGAACCTCCTTGCGAACCCATGTCTATGCCTTCTGTAGATATTGGTTGTAGCTTTGGATGCTTTAGCTTTTCTGAAAGTGTAGGACCAATTTGACAGCGTTCTTCAGGGGGAAGTGCAGCAATCCGCTCAGCAAGCTGAATGATTTTATCTGAGGGTGGGGGTCTCGGGCCATATGGATCATAAAATGGAGGATATTTGTACCTCTTAGGTTTGGAATTGGGATCTCTAGGAACAAAGTCAGGCTGTAATACTCATGTTTTGACAAAAGTTTTACTTTTTGACCATGTTTTGAAATGTTTCCCATAGTACTCAAAATGTTTAAAAAGTTTCGCTTTTTGATCATGTTTTGAAATGGTTCCCATATAGTACTCAAAATGTTCAAAAAGTTCCCACTACAAGATGCAAGATGTGAAACCAAAACCTGAACCCATGTCAGCTGACAAAATGCAATACACGGTCTATGCTGGTGAGTAAAATAACCTAATGTTTAGACTAATACACAGTCTATGTTGGTGAGTAAAATAACCTAATGTTTAGACTAAATGCAGTCAATAAGATATAGAAAACCAAAACTGCGATTAATAAAACTCGGTAATTTAATGCAATATCTATTTAGAAAACAACAACTATAAATCAAATTCATCATTCAGCAGTATATTAGTAGTTCCACCTATAGAGAATCAAATATCACCAAGGGGGTTCTGAGGCCCTAGGATACAATTAAAGACGAGGTGCTAGATACATTAGTCTTAATTTTTATTTTTATTTTTTGAAAAAATAATGATAAGAGGAAAATTAAAGTAATAAACTTCATGTTTTCAAAAGTTCATTAACGTATTACTACTTCAAGCATTCGACAAATCCAGAGGCAAAAAAATAAATTGAAATACATAGAAAAGTTCATAAGAACACTTTGAACGATTCAAAAGTACATAAGCATCATAACAGCTCGCTAAAACTAGCTAATATAACAATATCATACAAGGTCAGCAAATCTAATCATAAAGAATAAAACTAAAAACATTAAATCAAAACCTTCATGATACGACATAGCCAAGTACATTAGTTAACTATTACTAAAAGTCAAATCAAACATAATATATTAAACGACAAACCGATTAACCAAAAACCTCAATCTAAACGAAACTGTTAGATGTTTTCTATCATTTACAAGAATCGTGAAACCTATATTCAAAGCACGAAGAAGAAATGTTTCAAAAGACGAGCCAATAAACAAAATTTGAGAATCAGAAAATGGTATCTTACATATTACAGAAGAGGGCGATGAACTGTAGAAAACGGAGAACGGCAAGTGAGAGGGAGAGTGGACTATGGAGACTACTGCATTTCTGAATGACAGCAATCGAGATCAGCGAACCGCAAAAGAGGAGGATACCGGGAGGAGCGTTACTGCGAGAGAGAGTGGGACCAAATGGATTTGATCTATTTTCAATTGGGAGTTGGGACCAGGGTATTTTAGTGAGTAATACTTTAAATAAACTTTATATATATATATATATAATTATTAAGATATTTTTAAATATATTATTTTATTTGATGGGGGCAATAAAAATAAAAATAAATTATAATTAATAATATAAATGTATTATTTTTTGATAATTATGTTATATTTTTAATAATAAATTTATATAATTAATAATATAAATGATAGATTTATACCAATAATAATAAATCATAATAATCATAAATTTACACTATTAAATATAATTAAATGTTATTTTTATCGCTCGATAAAATAATATAATATGTTTATAACTTTTACAATAATTCAGTAATATAATTTTTAATTTTATTTTATTTAATCTTTTTAAAAGTAATATTTTTTTCAAGAACAAATTTATTTTTTTCTTAAAAACAAAAATATAGACAAAAAAACTTTATCCCTTTCTAAAAAAATCAATTTCTCTAGTCTCTCTCTCTTCTTATGTGATATTTAGTTATAGTAATAGAATTTAATGTAAAAGAAATATTATTATTAGTTGGAATGAAATACAAAACACTGTATATAATCTTAACGTTCATATATTCAATAAAATTTAAATAATATATTTTGTTATTATTTTCTCTCAGACAAAATATATTATTAAAAATTATTATTTAATCTTAAAAAATTAAAAATAATTTTTTTTTATAATATTTTTCTTTTCATATTATTTACAAAATAACATTTAAATATTAATATATGGTAATGAAATCTTATTGTTGATCCATCGTATCAAAACCGAATAACACATAATTAAAATTGAAAAAATGGTTTATAATTTAGGGGTTAAGATTTTAAAATTTTAAGGTTTTGTGTTTTAAGTTTAAGATTTTAGGATTTTAAGATTTAGAGTTTTAGTATTTTAGGGTTTAAAATTTAAGGTTTTAAGATTTTAGAACTTAGAGTTAAGGGTTTGAGGGTAAAATTGAAATAATATATTTTTATATAATTGGAATATAATGAAATAATAATTCCTAAAGAAATGGTGAAATAATATCTTTGTCTTTTAAGAATTATTTATATTCTATCTCATGTCTAAGACCCAATCAAACTCAGAATATGTGAAAATAATTTTATTCCCAACCCATTCACATATTTTTTGTCTTTTAAGAATTATTATTCATTATGTATATTAATTTTTTTTATATCAAATTAAAAATATTATTTTTAATTTTTAAAATGTAATAAAAATATATAAATAAATTAAATATTAATTTAAATAATTTTATAATAAAAATTATTTTAAATATAGATTATTTTATTAAAATATTTATAATTAATTTTATGAGACTATATTATATAACTTGTCATCAAACATTATACAAATTAATTAAAATATAATTTAATCCAATACAACTATATTTAATTTATATGATATGATACACCAAACATGTCTTAAATGACACAATATGTATCGTAATCTGATTGATCAAATCGAACCAAAATTGAAGGGCATTAATTGTGTTAAACTAAAATAATTTTTCATTCTCTTTCATTTTTTCGTTGACTTTCAAGTGACTCAAACTCACCCTCGTATAGTTTTACTCTAAATATTACTTTAAATGATTGGGATTTTTTTAATTAAATTTAATTGTTAAAAGTACACTAATACTTTTTTTAACAAGAAAAAAAGTATACTAGTATAGTTAATGGTTGTTATTTATTGTGTAAAAAGAACTAAAAGACATCTATTATGTTTTTTACGCACATCGCTAAGAGGTTGCTCATCTCGACCCAAGAAAAGCCTTACAAGGTAAAAGGTTAAATTGAATGATATTTTTAAGATTATGAATTTTTTATATTTAGTTTTATATCATAAACTTTTATTAATACCAACAAATTTAGTTTTGAATAGAGACAAGTTCAAAAAGATCAGTTTATGTAGTAGACAGGATGTTGAACCTTGTTTCTTTCTACTAGAACTGCTAAGTATAAGTAAAATATTTCTTCTAGAATAGGGATAATTAATACAATAGGTGAAACTAGGTATTATTTGATTTTTTGGAAGGCTTTGTCATAGCCTTCATTCAAAAAACTAGCCCCTTCTTTCTTAGTAACCTAAAGAATGGTAAGAATTTGTCAATGTATTTGAAAATAAATATGTTTAGAGTCATAATTCTTCCATTTAATAGCTAGATTCTCTTCAAATCATTAGGAGGCTTTATGCTAACTAAAGGCTGCATCTTATTCGGACTTTCCTCAATTTCCTGGGCAAAGATAAAATATACTAAGACTTTTTTTGAGATAACACTAAAGACACACTTTTTGGGATTAAGTCTAAGGCCATACTTCCAAATAACGCCAAACATTTCTTCCAAGTCTTTGACGTGGTCTTAGTCATCATATTATTCACATGTGCTCCTATATTCCTCCTCGATTGACCCTTAAACATTATGTTGACCAGACACTGATAGTAGCGCCAACATTCTTCAAACTAAAAGGCATTCGCAGGTAACTAGAAGTATCTTTTTCAACAATAAAATATGTTTTTTCTTTATCTTCTGGATGCATTTTGATATAATGATATCCAGAATATACATAAAGAAAACTCATCAAATTGAAACTAACGGTGGCATCAACTAACAAATCGATACTTGACAAAGGAAAACGGTCTTTTTGGTAGGCATAATTTAAATCAGTGAAAACCACACACATACAAGGTAAATTGTATGCATTTTTCACTAATATCACATTAGACAGCCATGTCAGATAGTATATCTCTTTGATTATCTTTGTTTCTTTAAGTGTAGACACTTGAGCTTTGATTAAATCATTTTTTCCCTTAGGAATTTTCTTTTTTTCTACTTGATAGGTCTAATCTTAGGATCAAGATTCAATCTATATGTTATAATAATAAGGTTAATTTTGAGCATATCTCCAGGTTTCCATGCAAACACATCAAAGCTGGAGCTTAAGAAATGTAACATTTTCTCCCTTACTTCGGGTGTTAGGTTAGTGATCAATCTTAAGGAGTGGTTTTCTCCTTCACCCTTAATTTGTACATCTTTCACTCCATCTGTACCAACCGAGCCAACTAGACATCCTTATTTTGGTCATTTTTGAGGTAAACCTTGTTGTAGTTGCTACTTTGGAAGCACCACTTTCATCATAGCATTGTAATAACTTCTAACTTTCTCTTGATCACCTTTTATCTCTTTTATACCTTCCTTAGTTGAGTACTTAATGACTTGGGTAAAATTTGATAAGACAACCCTCATTTTGTATATCCATGGCCTCCCAAGAATTGTATTGTAATGAGTTGGGACATCAATTACTATAAAATTTGTCATAATAACTTAATCGATTACCATGACTAGCAACATCATAGTTTCTACAGTATATGTGGTGCTATTGTTGAATCTCACCAAAGGTAACTCTTTCTTAGTGACATCATTGTCCTTAACTCCAAATGCCTTCATTATAGTGAGAAAAAGAAGATCAATTGAACTACCAGTATCAACTAAGATCCTACATACGTCACATAAGTCCACTTGCAATGTGACTACCAGTTGATCCTTATAAGGAGATGAGGTTTCATCACTACTTATGAAAATGATTGAGGCAAAGGATGATCCTTAATGTAAATTATAAACATAAGGACCCTCACGTACCTCCTTAGCATACCTCTTATGTGTGCTATTGAAGGCTATATTAAGCTCAAGTCTTCTATGTATTAAATGGATATTCCTTGCATTGTCACCATTGTATGGATCTACCATGTTGATAGGTGGTGCATGTAATCTCGATACCTCTCGTTGGGGCTGGCAGTCTATTCTTCTATTATCATTGCCCACAAGGTGACCTAAGTATCCTCTAGACAACAGATCTTTGATTTCTTTCTATAGATGTATATAGTCTTGCATTTCATGTTCTACATCCTTGTGAAAATCATACCGTTTAGAAGTGTTTCTCAAATGTATTTTCATCTTTGGCGGCCACTTGAAATTTTGTTCATTTTCCATCCTTATTACAATTTGGGTCAAGCTTTATTATCAAGGGTAGACCTCTAAATAGTGAAAGAACTTTGTCCCAAGGTCCAAGATTTTTAGACTATTGACCTCCCCCTCTATGATTTGGGGCAAAACATTTATTCTTGTTGAAGACTGCTTTTATCTTGAACCACCTTGTTTGGACTTATTTTTTTTTCTCTAAGATAGCTTCCATAATTGACTTGCCCTTTTTACCAAGCTTTAATTCTCTCTCAAGGTTGACAAATTTTTTGGCTTCTCCATAAGCCTTTTCCATTGTATATGGCCCAACCTTGGTTAATTCATAAATAAATCTAAATTTCTTAACATACCTCACCTAAATACTTCTATTGCTACCAAACTGGGACATTTTGCAATTTAGCCTTTCCTCTCAGGATCTTCTCATATGTTATTCTATAAATTTATCATTTCCCTAAGTGATTGAGAAAAGATGATAAGACTCATTCCTCATAGGCTTATTGTTAGCGTAATTGATGATGAAGAACTTGGAAAATTGTGCAAATAAGGTTATAGTACGAGGACCTAATTTATTGAGTCACTTTTGTGCGCTATCATATAGAGTGGTTGCAAAGCGTTTACACATCATGATATCTCATTTGTCTCAAATGAAATGTACGGGTACCATGGTTGTTTTAAAGTGTAGGAAATGGGACATGAGGTCCTTCATTCCTAGGTAGTTAGAACATTTGGAGATGTTGAATTTGATGGGTGACTTATTATTTTCTATATCATCAGAAAAAAGGGAAACACACAATTGCTCACAATCTTTATCAACATCATATTGGGATTTACCCTTTTCCTATCCTTTGTTTATTTCTTTGAGAGCTTGGGCTTGCTTTCTGTCTTATTTCTTCTAGAGCTTGGAAATATACCTCCCATAATGTTCTTTCCTTAAGCAATTTTTCATTATCGAATTGGATTGCATCTTGGCTCAACTAAGATGGTTGTGTTTTAGCTTGATCATTATTGTCCAAGATCTCTTCCATTATATTCTCTACTCTTGCAAGCTCATTTCTGATGAGTGCTAAAAAAACACTAAAATTACCATGATTTTATGCACATTAATTGATTAAATATATATACGATTTTATCATATATTTATATAAATTTGTCTTTTCGGAATCATAGGTATTTTTATTATTTTTCAAGTATTTTCGTTTAAAAACGTAACTTAAAGACTGAATAAGGAATACTGGAGGCAATACATCACAAATATATTCAAAAATAAACGAGGAAAAGTCAACAAATATGTAAAAATTGGACAAAATGGGTAAAAAGGAGGAAATCGCACATGCAGCCACCCAGTCGCGCCGAGAAGCCACACCATTCCGCGTGTGCCTGTGCCCAGTCCCGCGCGCGCCTACTCTCCAATCCACACGCACCACGCACGCTCCTACTACTTTCCGCGCACGCCTCTACTCCTGTCTGTGCACGCCGCTGCCCATCTGCGCCCCAATCCGCATGCACCACTTACCCGCTGACGTCATCTTCACCTACTACGCGTTTCCTCCATTTTTAATCATTTTTTCACCCACTTTTTATTCTTTTCCTCACCTATAAATACCCCAATTCTCTTCATAACTAAACACACCTCAAAACACATCTTCTCTTATCTTTCTTTCTTTCATTTCTTAGTTTCTAGTTTTTCTTAGTTTTAGAGTTCTTCTCTTTTTGAGAAGAACTAATTATGATTTTCTAATTTATTTATTTTTCGATTCAATAAATGGGAGTACAAATTCCGTTTGGAGGTTTTCCAGCAACGGGAATAACAACAAAGTACTGTAAGGATTTAAATTTTTTTACAGTTATTTTTTATGCTTTATTCTTACATGTTATATTTAATTTTTCTGTGATTAAATTTAACTTTGCTGGCTGTTTGGAAACATGATATAATAATAACGTTGTTATGCTTGCGAAATATTAAATAGGTAAAAATCTCGAAAATGAATTGAATTTATTTTTATTCAAGATTTTATATTAAGAATGTTAGAGAGAAATATATTATTTTTCATTACAAACTTAAATCTGAAAATTAGATTTTAAGGTTTAGTTATCCGGTCTGATTTAGAGTAGTGCTATTTTATTTGTTGGTACAATCGCCCGGTAGTTAGAGTGAAGCTCTATTTCAATTTTTTTTATAAGAATTATTATCTGAAAATGTATTGACAACATGTTTTCAGTAGTGGTTTTAAAACTTGAAAGTTAGTACTCAGATAATTAAATTCTTAGGTTTAATTTGGACACCTTGAATAAAGTTTAAACTGTCTAACCCCACCAAAGGTGACATTTAAATGGTTCATTTTCAATCTTTTAGAAAAAGGAATTAATTTAATTAACCAAATTAGTTATCAACCCCACCTATAGGTGTTAATTGATTTGTTTAGTTAATAAAGAATATCTAACCCCACCAAAGGTGGTATTCATATAAAAAAGAGAGAATCAACAAAAATATCAATTTATATCTTTAATAACTTAAATAATATGAGCAAACATAATTAACTTAGTTATTATATCCATAAATACTCCACTATTATAAATGATAAAATTTGCATAAATGTTTATTGAATCTTTATCTATGTTTATTTTTATGTTATTAGATTAGAAACACAAAAACCCAAATACCGTGACAGGATGTTTAAGATTTAATTTCATTTTTAAAAGTTTGAATAATAAATTAAAAATCACATATATTCCTTCCTTAGATTGACCTTGGGAGTATACTTATCATTTTCTACGAAATGATTCGTGCACTTGCGAGAGTTTTATAAATATAAAACCAAAGTATTGGCAGGATCGGTGATGTCGGTCCTGCTCATCAATTTCTTCTTAGGATTTCATCTTCCTCAATCAAATTATCAGCTTAACCTACTTGTGATCTTGTCTTTATTCAAGCATGTAGTGCACTATTTTCTTCCCTTATTTCCTCGAGTTCTCTTTTGAGCTTGAGGAATTGTTGTGCCAATTCTTAGTAAAGGTTGGTCTCTTAGTGAGGGTTGACCTCTTCTAGTGAGTTAACTTTTGGTTTAGCACGAGCTTCCTTATAGGTAGGTGCGATGCTATCCTCAAGAGCTATTTCATTATCTATTCTTAATCTTTCCTCAGCTTGTGTCCCAACCAAGGTGAATGTAGTATGGTAAGAGCATAGGGTGAAGACTAAAGAATAAGGTGAAATGTTTTAGTTTTCAAGGATTCTCTCTTTAAACTCGGTGTAAATCCTGACAATACATGGTAAAAAAATAAAAGCTCGATTTTTAAATCTTGAGCATCATGGTGAGCACCAAATTGTTGGAAATAATTCAATTTAGAGAGATAAATAAGAGATAAGTTAGAGAATAAGAATGAAATTAGCCTAGTTTGGTACCATGGTCACACATATATAGGACATTACATGTACATATTTCCACTACATAGGAGTTACATGTCACAACGTGTTAGAGAAAGGGTACGATAGTAAATGCATAAACTAGTCTAGGATCGATCATATTGTGAGATCAATATATTGGTCGATCCTTGGAAACTTTAAGTTGTTTGGAACTTCTACCTCAATGAAAGGGCACCATGTAATACTAGGGGAATGTGTTCCAAGGTTTGAGCACTTCAAGGGTAGGGTTCCAGGTTGTACTTTATGCTCAAACACCATCGAAGCCATGTTGTCTCCATGACATGCGTGGATAGAGTGGTCTCGCTTGTTGGCTTCAAGGCACTCATGCAAGTCAAGACAAGAGGGTCCCAAGAGGTCTAAGATGGATGGACAGAGGGATGAGGTTCAAGCCTCTATGAGTAGAAAGTTCTGGAATGTATGGATCAAACCTGTATGTTCGATCTGTAAGCTTAGACCTTATAGAACATGTTGCATCTCCAATCTTTACTTGTGTGGTTGTGGGTAGGGTCTGACACACTATAGGTAATGGAAATATTAGGTACTTCTTTTGGTTTAAGGGTTTGTGGCTCTAATATTCCAAAATAGTATAGAGCATATTCTCCATTATGTTCCATCTGTGCCCCTTTTTGGTGCTCCGCTTAAGCCCACTGTGGTCATGGAAATATGAGACATACAACCTGTGTAGGTGGTTGTATGACTTGTTAGACATGAGATAGAACCTCATTGTCCCTTGTAGAAGCTTGGCTATCTGAGTCAATAGGTTGATTCATCTTGAAAGGATAGAAAAGTGTAGCCTTTAAAGACCATGTAGAAAGAACTTTGTTTGGATCAAATTTTCTTTGTACTTTTGGGATCTTTTCTTCAAAGACTACATAGTTCAAAACACAAAAGAATACTATAAAGTCTTTTTCTCTCTAATTGTGATTCAACTATTATAGCACAATTGTTGCCCAAGATGACAGCAAATGTTGATATTGGTTTTTGTCAACACTAATGATTAGATGCACCTCTCCTTTCTGTGGACCGAAGAATAAAGAACACACTGTTTTAAACTTGGACCACCACGGGTTGTAATAACCTTTGGCCTTCTAATGCTTAAGTAAATCCGGGTAGTGAAAAGATGGAGGAGACTAGTTTTCTCCTTGTAATGTAGAGAGATATTTAGGGAGAGATTATAGATCTTAGTATTTGTAATTATTTCCAATTATCCAAAGTTATGTTTAATAGTAAGCGGTGGTAAATATATATAGGAGAAAATATATCTACTAATAACCCTTATATATAGTGATAGACTTATCTTAAAATAAGGTTTTATCTACTTAATTATCTCATTGTGTAATAATTAAAAGATTAAATATTGCTCGCTTATCCTATTGGATATATATGATATTAATGCTTATCTGTTGACTCAGTGTTTATTGAACTAAACTATGAGTCATTTATTGACTAAGACCTCTTATATTACGCTACACGATGTGAACTACTTTACATCTAACATGTTATATTGTAACAAACAAATATTACCACATTATAATATGCAAGTACATACCATGTAGTATATACTCAATCAAGAAAAAAATCAAAATGATACATTTTTATTAAACGAATCACAAGTTAATTCAGATAAACATGCCTTAATATTTTTTATTAAATGAGTTAAATAGGTTTGATCCGTTTTGACCCGAATTTAATAACAGTAAACCCAAACCCATCTAAGAGCCTCGAGTTGATGTGTCATGTCAGAAATTAATGGCTCTACTTAAAATAGTTATAAACAAAAATATCCTTATTTATTATTTTAATTTTGGAAATTTTTAGAAAAACAACAAAAATAGTACCTTTAAAACTTGTAACTACAAAAATAGATACCTTATGTTCATATCATGCATTTTTACTATTAAAGAAAAGTTTACCACGTTATTTCATTTTAAAAACCATTCAATTGAATGCAATTCAAATTAAATTATGATAATTTAGACTTATTCAATACTAAATGTTATCTAATTGAAACTCATTTAATGTTATTTGGGTGCTATTTTTGTTTTAAAATTTAAGAGTGATTTATTTTATAATTTCCCCAAAATTCATTATACTATCACGAGCTATTATAATTATTTATTATAAAAAAATGCTTCACATATCCTTCAACAAAAGGAAAATTCATTTCATTAGATGGAAAAAATTATTATTTGATCATTTACTTTTATAATAAAAGTAAAAAATGATAATTATTTTTTATTAATATGTTAAATAAAGTAATATTATTTTTTAATACTTTATTTTATTGGTAAATAAGTAGAAAATAAAAGTTATTTTTTATTATGATATTTATTACAAAATGAATGTTAAAATTTATGATTCTTTAATACTTTTTATAAAATGTAAGAAATTAAATGATAACTTTTATAATAATATAAAAATTTAATTGATACAAATTTTCTAATAGAAGAAATATTTACCTTACCTTACTTTATTCATTATTTATATAGTATGTAAATATTGTATGTTTTTTAATTAAGTATTGAATATTTATATTTTGAGAAAAAATAAACACATTAAACTTACATTTTACTAATTTAAGATATTATATTATTATTTATTATAAAATCAATTAATAATTCTTTTCATAAAACCCTTCCCTCCTTGATCCAAAAAATATTTTATAGAAAGTAATCAATTTCAATGGACAACAATATAAAAAATAACACGAATTTATATAATCCATCAACATACCAATACCGAATTTGGGACGCTATTTTTATTTCAATGTAAAATAGATAAAATTATTATTTTTCTATAAGATAAAACTTGTATGTTTATTAATTTTAAACAAAAAAAATAAGATTTTTTTAAGATATAAATATTTGAAAAATAGTGTGGATAATGAAGAAGATAAAAAGGACGAATTCGTAAATAAAGAAAAAATATTAGATAGAGAACTCAAATGGTTCAAGAACAGAGTAAAAAATCAATTTTAATAAAAATCGAACCGTTGAACAAGAGACAACTATTAGATAGATTAAGAAGCATATAATAAATGAGTGAAGGTTAACAACGTAATTTAATTGAACCAATACAATGTCGTTAATCAATTAACGGCAAAACAACAACTGTTAACTCCATATGTAGGTATTGTTCACACCACTAGCACCATGCAAGTCTTCGTTTATTAATCACGCTTATCGTACCGGGCTGTACACATTTACAATTTTGACCACTTATAAGTCGGTAAGTAAGATATTTTTATCTAATATAGTGGTACTGTTAAAGAGGTCAAAAATGTAAATATGGGTTATGATTCTGCGAAACCGCTTTAGAAGCCCAGCCCAAGTCAAATCAGGAAATCAATGGCCCAATCGGCGTTTCGCGAAACAATTGGCCGTTTCAACAAAACAAATAGCGCCGCACCGCCAAAATCCAATTTTAAAGGCGGTTCAGTTCATAGTTATTTATTTTTCACTGTTCTCCTCTTGCGCAAGTAAACACAAACCAAGTGGATATAATCACATTACTTTAGATATCTATCAATAATTTCTCCACGAACTACTTCTTTTCTGTTTTCATTCTTATGCTTCCATATCACATAGTTACATACAAACACCAAGAAGTTTATTCCTGCTTTTCTTCTTCTATTCATTAAGCTTCAAAGGGTCTTTCTAAATTTGTTTGTTTGTGTTGTTTCTGATCTGAGAAATCAACTTGTTAAAATTCCTTTTGATTTCTTGTGAAAGTTTTAAATGTATACTGTGTTTTTTATTTGATTTTTAAGCTTTTTCTATATTTTCCGACTTAGATTTTTTTACTTCTTTCGTAATTATTTTGGATTTGGACCTTTATAGTTTTTCAATTTGTGGGTGTGATTGAAACATCAAAACTTATTTTGTTCATTTGATTGAGTTTTGTATAAACATCTTTCATCTTTCTATCATACGATTTGTTCTTATAGAACATGAAAAGACAAAATTTCTATTGATTTCAGATCGTAAATCACTATAGATTTTGCACTAAACCTTTTTCATTGGGATGTCTCAAATGGGTTGTAACGGGGATGACTGTCGGGTAGCCTCTGTTTTCGCTAATGGGTTTGGGACAATTCATTCTGATCATTCAACCAAAGATGGATTCAATGATCGATCTGAGTGCGTTCGTATCGGTCATTCGGCCTCAGAGGCATTCCGAGATCAAGAATCATTGGTTTCCGATTGTGAAAGTGGCATTTCTGGTGCCAGTTATGAGCAGCGCCAATTGTTCAATGATGGTTTCGATAGACTTTTTGAAGGGGACAAAGTTCATGACCTTATCATGAAAAAATTTATTTCAAGTTTGGGTTATCTTGGAGCTCAATCTACAGTAGTAGCCATCCATAAGAACAATTTCTCTAGCATTATGGGTCAAGCTAGATTGTCTTCGTTTCAGATATACATGAAGGCGGTGGAGAAGAAACATAGAGGTAATGCCCATATCAAGTATGCTTGGTTTGCACCTTCCTGTAAAGATGAAGTATCTAAGATCATTTCTTATGGTTTTGGTCACTGTGGCAAATTCCAAAATAATGGGTTGTATGGTTGTGGTGTCTACTTTGCTCCTGATGATTCTCCATTGGAATGGTAAGCGATTATTTTATTTATGTTACTTAAGACGCTAATGGCTTGTCTAAGCAATGTGTATTTTATTTCATATATATACACGTCATGTTTGGTCATTTGCTTGTCAAAATTTCAGCTGATTTGGCTGAAATATTTGTTGACAATTTGTCTGTCGTTTTGCAGTGTTGGAAGATCTGGTATTGACGAGGATGGTATACGACATCTTATGTTGTGTCGTGTTATACTGGGAAAGACAGAACTAGTGTCTCCTGGCTCTGGTCAATGTCATCCTAGTTCTGAGGATTTTGATTCAGGTGTGGATAACCTCTCAGCTCCCAGAAAGTATATTGTGTGGAGTACCCACTTGAACACTCATGTCTTGCCTGAGTACGTTGTTAGTTTTAGAGCTCCTCTTTGCTTGAAAGGTGGGCAAGTTAATTATCTACCCTTTTTGTTTTTTTCCCTTTTTGGTTTCTTCTTTACGTCAATTTTGATGAGAATTTGTGTTGAAGTTGATTGTTTATTCCATTTTTACAGGATTTATGAGGATTCAAGAACCATATAAGAAACCAACTTCGCCTTGGATGTCATTTACAAGTCTTCTTTCTGTACTTTCAAAGTACTTACCTCCACCATCCGTGTCTTTGATCACCAAGTATCATAGGGATCACAAAGTGAGTACATTTGCTTTATACTTGATGCAGACTACATTTGTTGAATGATTTGTTGGTACTTGTATTCTAGATCTCATAATATGTTTGCTATCTTCTAGGAAAATAAGATCTCACGGTTTGAACTAATACAACGAGTGAGACAAACAGCAGGGGACAAGTTGTTGATGGCAATCATCAAAAAGTACAGAAGCCAGGTGTGACCCAGGTAGAAATTAAAACTCAGCTGCAGTCTTTATCATTATATATTAGACTATACAAGGAACTTTGAGTTGCAAATCAAAACTTATGTGATTTATGAGTCTATTTCATTGTTAGGTTCTAGACTTATTGGCTAAGCTCCATGAATTGAATATCCGGACAGAGTAGGTGGAACCATAGAATGGATCCTTGTAGGATTTGCATTCCTCTTATAACTCTGCCTTTAACTTTGTTTAGTCGAACCATCCAAGATACTGGTTTTGTCTACTTGATATGGAATCCAACTATGTACCGTATGGAAAAGTGGTGGGAAATTTGGATGATGTAATTTTAAATTATTTAGGATTGATGATGTTAACATCTTTTTACGTATTAGTTTAATATATTTTGAATTTAAATATTTTATTTTATGGATATGAATTATCTTTATGGTTTAGGAAAGTCCTATAAATAGGAATATCATTGGATAAGGGTTTGATTAGTGAATGGTTTATTAGTTTTTCCCTTTGTTCTGTCTAATTTTGTTATACAAATATATAATTATGAGCAATAGTAAAATAATAAACAGTGAGAAAAATAAATGACACGTAATGATTTAAGTGGTTCAACCTTTCAATGTGAAAAATATACTCCACTGAAAACGACACACCGAAGAAAAATCTATTAATAATCAAAACAAACACCAATCTTCTTGAGTGCTTCACAAAATATACCAAAAACCTAATACATCAAGAAAATATTTCCCTCTAATGTAATAGTAATATACAACAAAATATATTAACAAATTTTACTATTAAATCAAATATTACATACAAATGAGAGAAACTTCAACAACGGTAATAGAAATGCTTGTCCTTGGGGGTTTATCTCTCTTTCCTTTCTTTTTAGTTTCAGCTCTAGTTGTTGCTCTCTCTCTATATTAACTATAGAGAAGAAAACAAATATATATATTCCCACACCAATGGTTGAGGAATAAGGGAAATATATATAAAAGTTAAAATAGGATTTAAATGTTATTTGGGTTTTGGGTCTGAATTGTTTTGGCCCACATTTAACAAATTTTCACCTTGGCTCAAAACGAAAGCAATTTCTTCAAATATGAAATTCTTTGGATTATCAAACAACTGTCGTCCAAAGCTCCTAAGGGTGATCATCTTCTGCAAACACTAATCAAGTCCAAATAATGTTTGAACTTGATAAATGGAATTGGTTTGGTTAACATATAAACTGGATTCTCTATAGTGACTATCTTATTGACAACAATAGTATCCTGAGAGACAATGTCACGAACGAAGTGATATCTGACATCAATATGTTTGGTTCTTTCATGAGACATAGTATTCTTGGTCAAGTGTATCACACTCTGACTATCACAAAATATAAGAAAAGTATTTTATTGTAAACCTAAATCACAAACCAAACCTCTAAACCAAATGAATTCTTTCACTGCTTCTGTTGCTGCCACCATATATTCTACCTCTATCGTAGACTATAGATTGTAAAGTAGCATTCTAACTAATGACACAATGAGAAAGAATGAAGACATAACTTGTCAGAGATCTTCTTCTATCTAAATCACCAGCATAATTGGAGTCCACATAACTAATAACATTGTAACTAGTATTAGAACTTCCATCATATACCAAACCAAAATTAGATGTGCCTCTCAAATACCGAAGTATCTATTTCACTGCTTGCCAATGACCCTTGCTAAGATTACCCATATATCTGCTTACAATACTAATTGCATGTGAAATGTATGGACGAGTACAAACCATAGCATATATCAAATACCAACGACACTAGCATATGAAACTTGCGACATGTACTGTTCTTTTTTTTTTTGACTGTGGTGACAAATCCAAAGAAAGCTTGAAATGTGCAACTAATGGTATTCCAAAACGTTTAAGAATTTTTTCAATATAAATTTTTGAGTCAAATAAAGCTTGCTCGTTTGTCTATCCCTGTAAATTTTCATGTCCAAAATTTTCTTTGTTGCACCCAAATATTTCATATCAAACTCACCACTAAGTTGACTTAATTTTTGAATCTCAAAACTTATTTTTAGAAGCAATAAACATGTCTTAAACATAAAGTAACAAATAGATAGATGAACCATCATGAAATATTTTATGATAAACACAACTATCATAATCATTCCTAGAGTAACCATGATCAATCATAAAAGAATCAAACTATTTATACCATTGCCAAGGGGATTGTTTCAACCCATATAAAGCCTTTTTCAATAAACAAACATGATCTTCCTTACCTGGAATAACAAACCCTTTTAGTTGATGCATATATATTTGTTCCTCAAGCTCACCATGTAAGGAGGTTGTCTTGACATCAAGTTGTTCTAATTCCATGTCAAACAATGCAATCATAGTAAGCAACACACGAATAGAGCTATCTTTCACAATGGGTGAAAATACTTTATTAAAGTCAATACCCTTCTTCTGACAATAACCCTTTGCAACAACATGTGTCTTGAACTTAACTATTTCAACCTCAAGAATACCTTTTTTTTTCTTGAAGATCCATTTGTGTCCAACAATCTTCTGACCCCTAGATGATTTCGCCAATTCTCAAGTATGATTCTTATGAAATGATTCAATCTCTTCATTCATAGTAACAAGTCATTGAACAGACTCATCACAAGTGACAACTTTATGATAACTAGAAGGTTCATGCACTTCAATAGACTCTACCACAGACAATGCAAAAAAAATTAAGTTTACATCTGCGTACCTTTGAGAGTGTCGAATCTTTCTTATTCTTTTACCCTTAGTGATACTATATGGGTGCTCATGTTTCTCTTCTGCTACATCATGAGCAGAATCATCTATCTCATCCACAGATGGTTGATCTGAAGTGTCCTTTTGCACTTGATTAGGAGCTCCACTCTCAAGTTTCACCTGCTCATTAATACCGTGATTTTTACCTACAATAATACTTTTTTTTATTTTTCAACATGGAAAACTCATTAAACTTAACATCTCTACTAATCAGAAATTTAGGTAACTTGGGTTTAACACATCATAATCTATAACCCTTCACCCCAGAAGGATACCCCAAAAATATGCATTTAAATACCCTAGGCTCAAGTTTACCATCATTCACATGGGCAGAGTTAAGATAACCAAAAACTTTCAAATCAGAATAATTAACAGGAGTACCAGAGAATACCTTAAATAGAGTCTTTAATTCAATTGCAGTTTAGACCAATTCATCAAATAGCAAGCATGGTTACAAGCGTCAACCTAAAAAGATTTATCCAAGTCAGTTTGAAAGAGTATACACCGAGCTCTTTCTAAGAGTCCTATTCATACGTTTTGTAACTATATTTTTTGTGGAGTATAACGTATAGTGCAGTGTCTCACTATGTCATTTCTTTCACACAACTCATTAAACTGACTTTCACAAAATTCCAAATCATTGTCAGTCCTCAAATGCTTGATTTTTTATACAAGCCTTGAATTTTACAAATTTTGGGAACACATTATTCTTGTTCTTCAAAAAAATACACCCAAACATGATGAGATAAGTTATCAATAAGTCAACATATATCGGGCACCACCTTTAGACGCAACACGAGAAGGACCTGAAAGATTTGAATAAATATAATCAACGGTACCTTTCGTTTTATGGATGGCTATATTGAACTTGACCCTACGATGCTTTCCATAGACACAGTGTTCACAGAAATCAAACTTCCTACTTTTCTAACCACCAAGCAAATCCCGTTTGCTTAAAATAGACATCCTTGCCTCACTTATATGCCCTAGCCGCATATGCCATAATCGAGTAGTATCTGAATCTTGATCCGATGAGGACGAAATTGAAACACTATCAATAATAGTGCTACCCTTAAGCATATAGAAACCACGCGACAATTGTTTTTTAATAACAACGAGAGCACCTTTACTCTCTTAAAACTCCACCTTTAGCTACATACTTATACTCTTGTGAATCAAGAGTATCCAAAGATATCAAGTTCTTTTTCAAATCTGAAACATAGCAAACATCTTTCAAAGTCCTAACAATATCATCATGTATCTTAATTAGATCAGTACCAATATCAATGACCTTGCAAGACACATTGTTTCCTATCAAGACAACATCCCATCAATAAACTAATAAGAAGCAAACCAGTCCCTACTGGGGCACATATGATAAGTGCAACCCGAATCAAGAATCTAAATATCTCTAGGAGAGCTAATAGATACTAATAGAACATTTTCACAATGAAACCCAGAACTATCTACAACATCATTAGTAACAGAAGACGTTGTGACATATTTTCCTTTACCTTTGAGTTTTGAACAATTTATTTCCCCTGGTGGCAATAGTTGCATTTATCTTTTCGTTTTCTAGATTTGGATTTAGACATACTCTATTCTTGCTTGTGCCTTTTTCTTGATTTCTACCTCTGACAAATAAACCATTTCTATTATCATTGTTGCTTCTAGACACCTTTTTCTTCCATTCTCTAGAATTCAAAGCTGCTTTGACATCCTTCAAAAAAAATAATGTCTTGCCCATAGCATGGTATCAATAAAATATTCAAATGAATGAGGTAAAGAATATAATAGAACTAAGGCTTGATCCTCATCATCAATCTTAACACCACCATTTTTTAGATCACGAATAATTTTAGTAAATTCATTCAGGTAATTGTATAAAGGTGTACCTTTTGACATTCTGAATGCATACAAATACTGCTTCAAATATAACCAACTTGTCAAAGACTTGATCATATACAAATTCTTTAATTTAAGCTATAACCAGTGGGAGATTTCTCATTATCAACTTTGCGTAGTACCTCAGATAAGGATAACTGAATTGAATTAAGAGCATTTTCCATCAATGTATTTTTTTTCACCAGTTAATTTTTCTGACAATGTATTATTGCCTTCAAGTATCTTAACAAATATTAAATAAACATGTTGAAGGATTATATTGTCCCACATCGACTAGGCGTTTGGATGTAGTGTAGTTTATAAGTGTGAGCAACCCTTAATTCAATGAGATCTTATTGGGTTGAGTTAGGCCTTGAGCTTATATAATATGGTATCAAAGCTAGGCCCTGAGTTCATCGTGGTTTGTGGCCTTTGTTGCCTATGTTCGATGTGAGGAGGGGTGTTGAAGGATTATATTGTCCCACATCGACTAGGTGTTTGGATGTAGTGCAGTTTATAAGTACGAGCAACCCTTAACTCAATAAGATCTTATTGGGTTGGGTTAGGGCTTGGACTTAGATAACAAAACAAAAGCATTAAAATCATTCTTACTATTGAATTTCTCAATTTGGTATTTTGTCACCATGACAAAAGATCCAATATTAAATAAACAGAAGCACAACCCAGAAAATATGATCCAATATTAAATAAACAGAAGCATAACCCAGAAAATATGAAACCAATTAGATAACCAAAAGCTCAAAATAAATCTAAAAAAACAAATTTGATTAGTTCCAATAAATAACAAAATAACTCAATGTTATGATACCAACTTGTTATAAATTAGTACTAGTAGAAGCAAATATCGCGTCCAATTTGATTGTACAAATATATAATTATAGGTAACAGCAAAATAGTAAGCATTGAGAAAAATAAATAACACATAATGATTTAAGTGATTCAACTTTTTAATTGAAAAGTCTACTCTATTGACTACACCGAAAAAAAATCTACTAATAATCAAATGTAGAATAAATAATAATCTTTTCGAGAGTTTCATAAAATATATCAAAAACTCAATGCATTTAGAAAATATCTCTCTCTAAAATTTACTGGTAATATATAACAAAATATATTAATAAATTTTACTATTAAATCAAATATTATGATATAAATGAGAATAATTTCACCAATGGCAACAGAAATGTAGAGTATCCTTCGGGCTGATCTCCCTTTTCTTTCTTTTTATTTTCTGCTCTGGCTATTGCTCTCTCTATATCAGCTGCAGAGAAGAAAACAAATATATATATATTCAACGGTTGAGGAATAAGAGAAATATATATAAAAAGCAAAGCAGGGTTTAAATGTTATTTGGATTTTGGGCCTGAATTGTTTTAGGCCACATTTAACATGATTCTTAACCCTAATTTATATTTTGTCTTACCCCAATTCTATTATGCTCTCTTTTCCCGTCCTAATTCACACTAGTTTGTAATAAGAGCCATCAAATTTTGTTTTATTAAACAAAATTATCTCTCTTTCTATCTTTTCTCAGAAAAAAAAATTCAGATTTAATTTGTGAAAAGAAAAGTTTATGATGAAGAAATCCACAACTCATGAGACACACAAACAGGCACCACAGGATCCACCTCTCCTCATCCACGGTCACTACCACCTACGTATTGTTGTGGCCTTGTGGGAGTCGGACCCCATCATCTTATTGAGATTACTGTAGCCATCCCACTACCATCGCACCAATTGGAGCAACTACAAGCCACCACACACGCTTGCCTTCCTGCACCACCATCATTCTTGACACTGTTCATCGACCTCCAGAATTATCGACAAAATTGCCATGATTTAGGCTTTCATCAGCTACAAAAGGTCATTGTCAAACATTGCCAAAATCTCCTAAACCGGAAGAAACCGTTGCGATTAACCCCTTTTTTTATATCTAATCAAATAAGGACCTTTGTACTTCAGTCCACAAGAGACCTCAAAGCTCGGTCCATTTCCACTTTGTTTGGTTTGGTCTAGCATTTGCATTCACAAATCTAGTTCAGAAGCATAAAACTTGGTTTTCTTCGATTAAGACCCGTTCATATCATATTGGGAAGCCTACAATTTGTCTATGGTTTGGTTTAATTCTTTAATTAGTGCTGGAAGCCTACAATTTGTCTATGGTTTGGTTTAATTCTTCCATTAATGGTGGAAGCCTTCAATTTGTCTATGGTTTGGTTTAATTCTTCAATTAATGGTAAATGTATCTACGACAACCTCAATATTTATGAGTTAATATTCAATTGAATCAGACGTGTCCAAATTTTATAGGCTTTGTTATAGATGTCAATCTTCTAGTATATGATATTCACATGCTCGCTGTTTTACTGGTTATTATTCTAGCTATGTTGGGAGTTGGGACTCAATTTTACTACTAATCTTATGAGATTGATCATGGTACACCTTACTACCAGTCCCATCCTTTTCAAGCACAAGAATCTCCTAAGATGTCCAAAGATGAACAGAACAAAAGTTCCTAACATTATGATGGCATTATTTAAAGAGATGCAAAAGTTTATAGGTAGGCTTCAAGCAAAAGTAACCGCAAAGTAACCGATGTGAGGCAAACATCAGCGACATTCTTTGCCAGAATCATGAGGCTTCCAAATCTTCTATCATAAAGGAAGAGTGTTGAAGTGAAGATAAAGTCTAGGTTTTGTTGGACTATTAAGGAATTTATTCTAGCCAAAATTACTCTAGAAAAACATTGCCTGTGTTTAAAAAAGTTTTTGAGATTTAGAAGAGACTTATTGTTTCAATTTCATGAATTTCAAACACAACTTGGATCTACCTTAAATACCTTAATGTTGATCTAACGAGTTAGCTTCGGGCCTTTCGTTGTCTAGAACTGTCATTTTTGAAGTTTTGTTTATTGCTTTTGGCTTTACTACTTGCTAGGAGAAAAGTCATTTCAACTGAGGAGAATTTATGAGAATTAGGATGATGTCTAATTTTTTATCCATAGCGCTAATTTATATTCTGTTCTTCTCCAATTCTATTATGTTATATCTTTATCTTTCCTAATTCACATCAAAGTATATTCATCTCATCTCAAATTTGTGATGATACGTCATTGTTTTATTGCTAAGTACAATTGTATCCACGGTTTGTAACCTATAATGAACTGCTATGATATATAGTAGTGCACATGTTATATCCTGGTTATCCATGGTTAGCTGGCTATCGTTATTGGCTTGTAGCTTCGTAAGTTAGCCATGTATATTTTCTAAATTGTGCAACTCCAATGGTGATGATTTGGTTATTATGATATGTGCATGATCATGGTTAATTGGTTAATCATTGATTTTGCTACAAATTCATAAATGGAAAATATGTTGGAAGTAACTCGTATTCTTGGATACGTGCTTAGTACTTGCCGAGACAGAGAAGTTTTAAGTTTTCATTCTTTTGCAAATGCTATGTTTCAAAGATTTACAAGTAAATTGACTTTAAGATGGCCTTTTTCCTTTGGGATAATAAAGATGGGCGAGTGTAAGTGGGGAACAACAATGTTGAGGTCAATGATTTTGGTCCAGCTAATTTATGTTTTATGTATGGTACAATCTAATTATTATTATTATTTTTTTAATCACCAGAAAAGGTAGCAAAAAATGGAAGCTGGTGTGCTTTGAGCATTTTAAGTGCAGGGTAGTAAACGAAGCAGTTTTTTTAGTGCATGGAGTCTTAAAAATTACAGTAGAAAGTTGCTGTCGAAGAAACAACAAAGTGAACATAGTTTTGAAATTATTGAAGGATCCAACAGAGACAGGACTTTAGTGAATTACTCCAGTTTTGGTGCCTAGCAATGGTGGCTGGATTGTCACCAAAATTTGAGTCTTTTTCTTTCTATTCTCTTCCTTTTTAGCACACATGTTACAATTTTATTTAGAACTTTATTGTTAACACTTTTTATTTATTTATTTATTTTTAAATAATTATCACACATTGTTATACAGGTGAAAATGATGATGACGAACCGTTTGTGATTTTTGATTGTATGTTGTAAATAGAATTACTCTTTTGATTGAGACTTCGATTAAGACTAACCTCTTTTAATTGGGTGGTTTGTCTACTATTTTTGATTTCTTTTCGATAATGGTTAACTAGAATAATATTAATCACATTGTCTATGAATGTAATGAAACACGGGAATAGAATGGAGTTGATTTAGATAAAAAAGAAATTGGATATAACTATAACTAATTGGATTAGTATTTGAATTATCCAAAAGCTTTAGTCCTCAACAAAACTTTCACTACTTTTGATCATTCTGTCATTATTCTGGATATATTAAAAGAAAATGAGCACCTTAACCTTTTAGATCTTTTGAAACTTGAAATGGAGATCCGATTTGTAAAAAACATAATACAACAAGCTTGGAACAATGCAATTTTATGGAACTGGGCAGATAAACTTCTTAAGAAATTGAATATCGCAGCAAACAAATTAATCTTTTTCTAAAAAAAAAAAAATAGAATGCGCCATATTCAAATTAAGAAAATTGAAAGAATACTCTATGTTCTACAAAATCAAAACCCTTATTTGGATTATCTAAACTAGAGGAAGGAAATTCAAACTTACAAGTCTACAAGGGCAATATCTTATTTGGAAATAAAAAAAAACAAGAGAAATTTAGGTGAAGAATAGAGACAAAAACACAAAAAAAATTCATTTGTCCATTATGCATAGAAGAAAACAAAATGCTATCCTGGCTCTACAAAATATTCATGGTCAGTGGGTTTTTGAAAGAAATCAAATTGGTGGAGAAATTATGAGGCAATTTAATCAAATGTTTACTTCCTCCAACTCTCTTGACTTTTTTTTTCTATTGATCGTTTATTTCCTATAATTATTACCAATGAGGATAATATTGAGCTCTACATGGTTCCTGAGGAACACGAAATCAAAAATGTTTTATGGTCCATACATAACCTTAAAAGTCTAGGACCTGATGCAATGACTGCGGGATTTTATAAAATATGTGCCTATAGTCAACATTAAGATCATTCATTTTATTCAAGAATTATTTATTTTTGAAATATTTCACATTATTCAAGAATTCTTTATTTTTGAAATACTTCACAAGGACTTAAATAAAACTATGATTATCCTTCTTTAAAAAAAAAATCAACCAAATTCTATCTCCTATTATAGACCTATAAGTCTTTGCTATGTGTCTTAAAATATCATCTCAAAAATCTTGGTTGGAAGATTGAGACCTCTCCTTATCAAAATGCATTTGTTCCAAAAAAGGGACATATGAAAATTCAATTTTAGCACAAAAAGTACTCAAGAACATGAGTAAAAAACAAGATAGAAGTGCTTTAATGGAAGTAAAAATTGATACGATTAAAGCTTTTGACAAATGGAATGAAATTTAATTCTCTTTATTCTAAGAAAAGTGGGATTTCATGAAAATTCCTATAATTTTATACACCAATTTCTTATTTCATTCTCTTAAATGGGTTTAAATTTGAAAAGTTTACACCTACATGGATTTTACTATAACGAGATCCTATTTCAACTTATTTGTTTATCATAGCATCAGAAACCCTTTTAAGACTACTCATGGAAACATAAACTAGAAGACTAGTTCATGAAATTAAAATTTTAAGACAAAATATCCCATTAATTATCTTATTTACGTTGATGATGTTATCTTATTTTGCAACGTTGTTCATGTTTGGTATTATACGTGTAACAAATACGCGACCTGAAAACCTAAGATACCTCGTTATCGTATGGAGACTTGATGAATATGAAGATTTATACCATATAGCAACCTCGACACCATACACTGCCTTAATGACCTGATGATCAATTTAAGGGGCCTCAAACAATATATATATAACAAACTATTTATGTAACGCTTATTACGACCTAATTTAACATGAATTATAAGCATGTATTTTAGCTATTTGTATAAGAGCTTCGACCTATGTAACTCAAACAACTGTCTACTAGGTGTTATATATATCTTTTTAATAGAGAATATAAAATTTGTTCATTTATCAATATTTACTACTTCTTACTAAAAATCATTATAATTCCTAACACATTAAATTCTCTACAAATAGTTTACAATGATGGTCAAAAGTTACTAAGAATTCTTTAGATATATGCTAAAGTCTCTGATCAAGAATTTAATCCAAACAAATTGGTATATTATTCAACAATACTCCCATGGAA